>PVKC010015344.1:0-21523 GCA_004027635.1 Crocidura indochinensis
TAAGAACAGTTTGTTGAGGGGATAGAGTGGTAGCACAGCTAGTAGGGCATTTGCCTTGCATGTGGTCAACCCAGGTTCAATCATTGGCATCCCATATGGTCCCCAAGCCTGCTATGAGTAATTTCTAAGCACAGAGTCAAGAATAACCACTGAACACTGTCAGGTGTGACCCCCCAAAAAAACAAAACAAAACAAAATGTTTGTTGAGCTACAGGATTTTTTTTTTTTTTTTTTGGTGGCAGGGATCAAACTTCATACATGCAAGGCCCTTGGGTTTGATCCTGACACCAGAAAACAAAATTGTTGGGAGATTGACACTGGTGTTGGAAGGGCTCTGACTCATTGTATAACACAAATTTAACTATGAAGGAGTCTGTTGATCACAATTGTTCCAATAAAATAAAATTTAAAAGAATTGTTAGTGTTCACTTGGGGAGGGCATACTTTCCAGTGATGCCTAGGACTATACCTGGTGATGATGGCCTGGGCTTTAATATTCTTATGAAGAGATATATGATCTAATACCAAAGTGTTTTTTATGTTCAACCAGGGTTGACGGGAACTCGGGATGATGTGTGTAAGTTGAAGAGTATAGACTGCCTGGAAGTTAGTTCAGGGACCTTGCCTAGTCTCCATTTTTCTCTTTCCTCCCATTCCCAGCCTCTGCTCAACACAGCCTGGGGCCTCCTTTCCCATTGGCTCCTGCATCTTTTCTCTGGAGGTCCTTGAACTTGGATAGTAAATGCAGAGCAGAGAGCCAGTGGTCTACAGGCTAACTTCTACAGGACAAGTATTCCAGCTGAGAGATTTAAAGTTAAAACATTGTAGTCAAGAGAGAATTATGATGCCTACGAAGGAGCTAACCCTAATATTTACCTTCAGGAATTGACAGGTTATTTAAAAGTGGTGAAGTATGTTGGCACAAGGAAGGGAGGACAGGGTTGAACATCTGCCTTCCCCATAGTATATTCAGAGAGGCAGAAACTTGCTGTGAATTTATGGTTGTGCAGTAGAAACTTGTTTTTTAGGGTTTCTGGAATGCCCAGTGGGTTGTTGTAAAATGAGGAAAAACATAAGCTGTCGGTCTGTCCAGTATGCCAGGAAAACTCTCCTGGGACAAACAGGTTTGCAGAGGGAGCAGCTTCCGACCTCAGAATAAAGAATTTTGATATTCCTATTGTTGCTGTACTTTATTTTATTGTTTTGGTTTCGTTAGCCCTGTGCTCTGGAATCACTCCTGATGATACTTGGGGAAGACCATATATGGTGCCGGGGATTCAAACTGTAGTTGGTTGCAGGCAAGGCAATCCTTGTAGTATCTCCCTATCCCTGATTGTTGCTTTCTTTTTTGGTGGTGGTGGGGGTTATACCCAGGAATTCTCAGATTTACTCCTGCCTCTGTACACTCAGGGGTCACACCTGGCAGTGCTCCGGGGACTGTATGGGATGCCAGGAGCCAGGGTCAAATTCAGGTCAGCTACATAAAAAAATTCTGTGCCTGTTGCCTGTTGTACCGTCTCTCAGCCCACTCTTTGTATCTTTTTTTTTTTTTTCTTGGTTTTTGGTTTTTGGGTCACACGCAGCAGCACTTAGGGGCTACTCCTGGCTTTTATGCTCAGAATCACCCCTGGCAGGCACAGGGGACCATATGGGATGCCGGCATTTGAACCACCGTCCTTCTGCATGCAAGGCAAACGCCTTACCTCCATGCTATTTCGCCGGGCCCCCCTCTTTGTATCTTAAATGCCACATTTTGCAGCTGTGTGGCAGAATATTTCTCGAAGTCACGTGGATTGTATGGTTGATTTGCCCTTGAATGAGGAAAGTCCATCAGGTTCTGTATTTGCTTGAACAACTTTGCCTGTGACCACCCAGGCTTTTACTGCGTCCTGGAGCAGTCCAAGAGCCCAGAGGAAATGTTACTGCAGCTCACAGGTCTCTCGTCCTTCAGTGCTTGAGGTACCTGAGGTTCTTCTCACTGAACCTGCTGCTGAGTGCAACTTTATACTTAGAAGTCATCCCCCACGGATTGTGTCCTTAGTGTAGACTCAATCCAAAGACATTTCTGAGCTCTTTATTTAATAATAAACATTTTTATTATTAAAATTATATCATTTGTAATATAATCATTATTGTATTATTGTATAATACAGATTATGTGATAATTTATAATACAGGTTATAATATAAATGTCATAATATTTTTAATAATAACATAAAATAATAACAACACCGCCACTCTAAATTCCCTGCTTTTTTATGTGATTCCTAGACTCCCTCTGACAGCCTGACTTGTTCCAGGCTGCCAGCTCTAATTCCTTTGATGTCCATCTCCTGGATACCCCCTGGAATCTGAGCAGAAAGGAGTGAAATTGTCTGCTGTGCGAGTGTTGTGGGGCTAAGAGGGGGGGAGAAGCTAATAACTTTACGGACATGTTTAGAAAATGAGGCTAGCTTAACTAACTATAACAATGGAAGAACCATTGTTGTCTTGATCATGGAGAATATTTCTGTTTTACTTAGAAAATTTTTTTTTGGTTTTCAGTGTGCTCAGGCTTACTCATAGTTCTGCACTCAAGGATCACTCTTGATAGAGCTCAGGGGACTGTATGGGGTGTTGGAATCAAACTCAGGTTGGCAAGTAATGCAGGTGCCCTACCTGCTGTAGTCTCTCCAGCCCCTCCATTTTTTATTCCTTTTCGTCTTCCCCTGCCCCCCAAATCTTTAATGCTGCACCAGCAACCTCATGTAATATCATGATCTTTCTTGATCATTTCCCCAAGTTCTACAAATACCCTTTTTTCTGGCCATTCACTGTTTGGAAATGCCTTTGGGGGTGGGAGGTGCCACCCTCAGTGGTATTGGGGACTACCACATCCACACTTATAAATATTTAGGTTATTTGGTGACATGATTGAACTCAGGCATCAAGCATGCAAGGAATGTGACCCTACCCCATTTGGATGATCTCCATGTCCCAGATTCTTCTTTTTGTTTTATTTTAATTTTAATTTTTTGTTTTCTTGGGCCACACCTGGTGACAATCAGGGATTATTCCTGGCTACATGCTTAGAAATCACTCCTAGGGGGCCGGGCGGTGGCACTGGAGGTAAAGTGCCTGCCTTGCCTGCGCTAACCTAGGACGGACCGCGGTTCCATCCCCCAGTTCCCCATATGGTCCCCTATGCCTGCCAGGAGCGACTTCTGAGCAAATAGCCAGGAGTAACCCCTGAGTGTCACCAGGTGTGGGCCCCCCCCAAAAAAAGAAAAGAAATCACTCCTGACTTGGAAGACCATATGGGATGCTGAGGATCAATCCCAGGTCTGTCCTGGGTCAGCTATGTGCAAGGCAAACACCGTACCACTGTGCTATGGCTCCAGCCCCTTTCTTTTTATTATATATACAAATTGTGGGGTTCCTCCCAAATGATGCTCAGCAGAACCAGCAATGACCAGCCAAGGTGATTCAGGGCTAGGGCTTGAGGATGTGGTGCTCAGCCCTGGGGTGCCAGGGACCCCTGAGTCCACCCTGGCAATATCCATCTTGCAGTACGTGGCAGGCCGTATGGTGCCAGGGATCCAATTGGGCTTAGTCTTTTGCATCCTAATCCTGATACTTACTCCTTTGTGTTGGGTTCTTTTTTTTTGGGTCATACCTGGCAGTGCTCAGGGGTTACTCTTGACTCTATGCTCAGAAATTGCTCCTGGCAGGCTAGCGGACCATATGGGATGCCGGGATTTGAACCACTGACCTTCTGCATGCAAGGCAAATGCCTTACCTCCATGCTATCTCTCCGACCTCTGTGTTGGGTTCTTTTTACTTTTTTGGGGGGGGGCACGCACAGCAGCGCTCAGGGGTTACTCCTGGCTTCACACTCAGAAATCCCTCGTGGCAGGCTCGGGGGACCATATGGGATGCCGGGATTCAAACCACCGTCCTTCTGCATGCAAGGCAAACACCTTACCTCCATGCTATCTTTCTGGCCCCTGTGTTGGGTTCTTTATAATCATGCCTCTTTCTCTCTTTTTTTCCTTAAACAAATAGTCATGCCAGAGAGATTGTGTGTATGTAAGGGGTAAGGGACTTGCCTGGTATTCCAATGAACCTGTGTGAATTCCTGGTATGCATATGGCTCTCCAAGTACCACTAGGAGTCATTCCTGATCACAGTACAAGGACTAGCCCCTGAGAACTGCCAAACATGACCCAAATGCCATCTTCCTCAAATAAGACAAAATCAAGAGCATAACCAAGTTAAATTTTTTTTATTGAGATATAATGAAAATATAATTTTCTGTGAGTTTGTTATGGCTTGTTGATTTAACACATTTATTATTGCAATATGATTACCACCATATGGTTAGCCAACACTTCTACCCCCTTATCTAATTATCATTTCTTTCTTGTGGTGGGAACAATTCAGATCTAGTTTCACTGTAACTTGGAAGTTTATAAGAGAATGTTGGGTTTGTATTCACTATGCTCTGTAGTCACTCTCCAGGACCTACTACCAGTTTCAGGCAGCCTCTTCCCAGTTCTCTTCCCCTTCAGTCTCTGGTAACAGCATTCACCTCTCTGTTTTACTGGTCACACATAGTATCATGCAGTATTTGTCTTACTCTGTCTGGTTTATCTCACACAGTATAATGACCTCAAGGCCTGCTCTTGTTTCCTTCTTGCTCATGACTGAATAATAGTCCATTAGGTGGCTCTACCAGGGCTGCCTTTTTTTGGGGTGGGGGCACACCTAGCAGTGTTCAGGGATTACTCCCAGCTCTGTGCTCAGAAATTGCTTCTGGAAGGCTCGGAGGACCATATAGGTATCAGGGTCTGTCCTGGGTTGGTTGCATGCAAGGTAAACACCTTACCATTGTGCCTTTGCTCTGGTCCTTATACTATGTCTTTTCTTTCATTCATCTTTTGTTGAATACTTAAGTTGTTCCCATATCATTTTTTATTCTCACAGAGATTTTTAGATCTATGCCAAGAAATGGAAGACTATAAATCTCCATTTACCGTTATCTAACTGCAACAGTAATTACTGCCTAGCCAGCATTTTATCATCTATGTCCCCTTCCAGTCTACTTCACATCACACTCCAGTCATTTTGAAACAAGTTGTAGAAATTCTTTAATTTTGGTCATAAATATTTGCTAACTATTTTTTTTGTTTGTTTTTTGTTCACACCTGGTGATGTTCAGTGGTTACTCCTAGCTATGCGCTCAGAAATCACTTCTGCCTTGGGGGACCATATGGGACAGCAGGAGATCGAACCACAGTCCGTCCTAGGCTATCAAGGGCAAGGCAGGCACCTTAGCACTTGCGCCACCACTCCTGCCCCAATATTTGCTAACTTTTTTTGTTTGTCACACATAGCAGTGCTGAGGAATTTATTTCTGGCAGTGCTTGGGGACAATCCAGGATGTTGGGGATCGAACCTGGTTAGGCTGCATGCAAGGCAAAAATGCCTTACCTGCTATATCATCACTCCAACCCCCATGGCCATAAATATCTAAATGTATTTCTGTAAGAGGTAAGAGCCTAAGAGGGAACCAGAGGAGGACTCAGTGGCTAAAACAAGCCCACCGTGGAAGCATAAGACTATGTGCTTGATCCCAAGTGCTACACACATGCACCAAGCTTGGTTCATCAACTCTGTTGCTTGGGATTCCCTGCTCCACAATTGAGTGTGTGAGCTCCATCTGATAGGCAGATGTGAGCACTTCAGCCAAGAGGGCAACCCTCAGCGAGGTCATACACAAGTACATAGCAGCCTCACCCTCTACCAAGCATGCACATGAGCACACAGCAGCTCACAGTGAGCCCATACACAAACCACAGCAGCCCCTCTTGCAAGCTTGTGCACGAGCATCCTGCAGCCCCATAGCTCCTCAACTCACAAGCTCATGCATGAGCATCCAGTACCCCCATACACACCCCATGAGCTGATTCATGAGCACACAGGAGTCCCTGAAAAGAACCATAGCTGAAGTGTGTGATCCCTGAGAGACTACCTTATCTACGTGTATGAGCACTGTAGCCAGGAATGTGACCCTGGGCAAACACCACAAGCAAGTAGTCAAACTTTACAGCCAATCTGTGTAACCCCCTGGTCATTGTGCTGACAACACAACAAACGAAAAGAACAAAAAGGTTAAGGTACATGTGTTCCAGCTCTTGAAAGATAAAAATGATAAGAATCTGAAAAGTAATCAGTGTTACATGGTTTTACTCCTAAATTAATATCTTTTTCAATATCATAGAGTAGCAGGTCATCGCTCAAATATTCCCCAAAGCCCTGAGTTGGCTTTTAAAAAGACAATGATGTATTGATTAATCTAATCTCAGGCTTGCTTTTCACATCAATGTGCCTGACCACTGGCTGAGAGAGTGCTAATTAAAAGTCTGCATGCTGGCTGGCTGCGTGTCCCCTGAAAGGCAGATTGCCCAGGCTCTCCCCAAGAAGGAGGTTGATCCTAGTCTATGAACACACCATCCAGACAGTCCTCCATAGTTAGAGCACTGGGCTCCTTCCCCTGCAGGCTCTGGACAGTTTCCCTATAAACGGAGTTACACAGGTCCTAGAAATTTTTGGTTCAATATGTTGTAGCAAACTAACATTTTAAAAGATTATTGCTTACTTTTTTGCTTTATTTTTGTTTGCTTGTTTTTATATTTGGCCTACACCTGGTGGTGCTCAGTGGTTACTCCTGGCTTTGCATTCAAGAATCACTCCTGGTGGGCTCAGGAAACCCTATGGGATACTAGGGATTGATTGGCCATGTACAAGGCAAGAGCATTCCCCACTGTGTTATCATTCTGGTCCACCTTTTTTCTGATTAACAGAACGCTTTGTACTTAACACTTCTAAGTGCTTATAAGAGTCAGCTCTTGGGTTCTCATAACTACCCCTGAAGACAGGATCCTCTTTTCAATCAGTGCTTATATAACTGTGGCAATATTGTGGTATGAGCAGATATCTTTCTTTTTCTCAGCTATTTTCCAGATTTAAAGCACAGTAACTTTTTACTTTTTATTTTGGAGGAAGGAGATTGGACCATATTGGCTGTGCTCAGGGGCTACTACCTATGGTTCATGGGAGACCTTATAGTGCTGGAGATTTAACCAGGGTTGCTTATGCAAGGCAAGTGCCGTAACCACAAACTCTCCTGAAGATCACAATAATTTTCAGTAAAGGTAAAAATGTCTATGAATAAATGTGATTGAAGTGCAATGCCTTTAGAAAGCATTTCATCTGTATGTGTAGGATGGAGAAGCTTTTCTATCAGAAAGCCTCTGACCCTTCACTGATGTTTCCACACCTGTTCATCCAGGGTCTGGTGCTTGCTGAGCTCTGTTGGCAGCAGAAAGGAGACAGGTTCATTCTTCTCTTTCTCAGCTCATTGCTAGGCATTCAGGCCTGGTTCTTCCACAGCAGCCTTCTCTCCTGGTCACTGCTAGGTTGGAATACAGGGCGAAAGAGCTGTGAACTGAGTCTCTAAGTCCTCTTCAGGCAGGGGCTCTCAGGGGATTGTGTGGTGATCACCCCTCATGCAGCAGCAGCAAGAAGGGCTGTGCTGCTGGGTGGACATGCTCCAAGCACTCACAGCTGTGGTGCCTCATGAGAAATAGAGAAGATCCAGCAGAGCCCAAAACCTCCTGGACAAGAGAGGTTTCAGCCAGGTGATGATCCCCTGCATCATGTTTGTGCTGGTGGAGACCTGATTCTTGGAATCAGTGGCTGGTCTGAACCAGTGTGGGTTTTGAGGATGCTTGAAGACCTTGGTGAAGGTGGTGTGGCTCCTAAAGCAACCTGTTCTCAAGAGTCTGTTGTCTCGAGCTAATAGTAGATTCTCCCCAAATTCTCACCATTGCCCTTCTGTTGTTCATGGTTGGGTTCTGCATAGGTGGTGCTTTGGCGCACCATAGGCATGAGCACACATGGAACTCACAACATCAGCATTCAGTCCGCCATGCTGCACAAATGATCACATACAGGACTCCGGGTGCCGGGATTCAGCCTGCATCATGGGTTCAAGCACACATAGGGCTCATGAGCTGCAGCACATAGCCTGTACTGTACACTATGATTGATCACATGACGGCAGTGGTGCTCAGCCCTTTCGTGCTGCATAAGTGAGCACACTGCATCCTTGGAGCCAGGCCTTTCCATACAGCCCTCCCCATCTTCTCCAAGCCACATCACCCCTTTTTGAGATTTCTCTTAACTGTGTCTTGGCCATAGTATTCACTAGCATTCCAAGCTTTCCCGCAGGCCACACCCTGACCCGATTTCCTAGCTCTCAGTTTCCAAGAACTGTCTTCTGCAAACCTCACTCTCTGCTTGGATACCCACAGAATCGCCTCTAGTTGTCCTGTGCCATGAGTAGCCCCCACTTGGCAGTCTTGTCCAGCCCAAGGGAGTTTGGGCTGTCATGTAGACCACATAACACAGGAGAGATGGCAACTTCTTGCCAGAGGATCCTCAGAAAGGCAGAAACTGGGGCACTGTTTGAAAGAGCACAGGAAAATGTTGCAAGGATGAGTGGCAGCAGATAAATGGTCTGTTTGACTGGAAATTCTGCTTGGGAATGGGAGAATGTTCTTATTCAGCTTGGAATTAGGCCAAATTTGGACTTTTATTGACTGGCAAATCCTCCAAGAACTTTTTCAGAAGTGACCCTGGCTTTCTAATCGAGCTTCCTACATTTCCCCTAATTATCCTTTATGGAGTTTATCATCATGTGGGTAAAAATAAAACTCCTGCTTCAAAGAAAATGGAAGTTGGGGGAGATTGTGTAGTTGGTTCAGTTGCACAGCGAGGCATGTACTCTTGTCTTCCGCATCTGTTTGTTTTCCAATTAATAAAGGTCAAAAGAAGCTGTGCTTGAGGCTTGAAGACCTTGGCTGCTTGCATTGGAATCTGTTTTTTCCCAAACTGATAGTGTTCTAGAATTCGTGAAGGGCTTTTATTTATTATTAGTAGCTTAAATGAAGGCATGTTTCTAAAACTGACCACGCAGTAGTGTTCAGAATAAACAGCTTTCTGCTAAGTGCCTTGTGGATAATAGTGAGATGGATTTACTGTAGGAGTCTTGAATATTTTTTAAATACCTTGTTTTAAGTTTGTGGGAGGCAGAGATGAAAGGATGTGTCGATAAGCCCTGTGAGTAATTTTGTGTTGCAGTGGGGAGCTGAGATGGATAGGATTTGCTTGAGTTTCCATGCGCAGACTTGATTGAAAAAGCATCCCGCAGCCGAGCCCTGCCGGACTGCGCGCAGTTTGGGTCCTGGTTTTGATTGGGATTTGTGAATTGTACATGTGGCATGTCTAATATTAGAAAATTGGTTCTTCCCTCCCCCCATCTTTATCCTTAAAGCTCTGTCCCTTTTGCAGTGTGTGCCCCAAATCTCCCCCGCCCTCTTGCTCCTGGTCTCTCTGAACAGGCATTTATTTCTTGGCTGCTTATCTTTTCATTAACCAGATTTCCCCCTCGGCCAAACCCTTCTCCCAGAGGCCTAGCCTGTCTGATGTCCTTTCACCAGTTGGAAAGCTTCAGATGGCGGTATCTGTTAACAGAACCTCAGCTCAGAGTACAAAGTAGTATCAGAAAAAACAGACCTTTCTCTTTTTTTTACTTATAAGCAAAAGAAATTTACTCTCACATCTGTAGAGCCTGATATTAGGTTGTCAGCATGGTCAGGTTCTGCTGAGGACCCCATTATAACCAGACCTGGGCAGTGCTCAGGGCTAAGTGATTGCTCCTGGTGGTGCTCGGGGAAACCATGTCGGTTACAGAGGATAGAACCTAGGTTGGCTGCATGCAAGGCAAGCACCTTACCTACTATGCTATCTCTCACACTCCCTGAAGGCCCTTTTTTGGGACACGGCCTGCTCACTTCTCATTGTGTCCTCTCAGGGTAAAAAGAAGATTTAACTTACTCTATGCTCAGCCCTCTGTTGATTTGACACGCTTATATGTTGCAAAGTCACTATCACACTAGTCTTGGCTCTTACCTTTTTGTCATTATACAGAAAGTTATCAACTTCAAGGTCTATTCTTAGCATCATTCAAGTATAGGTAGTATTGTTAGCTATAATCACTGGGCTATATATTAGGTTCCCATATTCACTAATTTTGTAACTGCAGATTTGTAATTCTTGTTCTGTAGCTCTGCTCTTATAAAGGGCACTAATCTAATTCACAAGGGCTTCACCCTTACTCTAACCACCTTCCTGAGGACTAGTCTCTAAATCCCAGAACACTAGGACCTAGAAGTCAGTATTGAAGGCAGTCAGGGAAGGGACATTTTGGGGAGGGGGGTATTCAGGGACTACCCCTGGCTCTTCAATCAGGAATCACTTCTGGTGGGCTCTAAGGACCATATAGGATGCTAAGGACTGATTCCAGGTCAGCTGCAAGCACTCTCTACCTACCATATTATCTCTCTGGCCCGGGGAAGGGACTATGACAAGTGCCTTGATGGTTGAAACTGAGAGTACAGTTAAAGAAGAGGGATTTGAATGCTCCCTCTTTCATTTCCTTTGTGATCTTCCACAGTTCAAGTAAGTTGAAAGGAAAATTTTTACTGAATATTGACAAAGAGCCTGAGTCTTCTTGATTTTTCAAAAAGGGAGTCAGTTGCATTGGACAATTTCTCAGCTCTCTTTAGGGCCAAATTTTTGTGTGAAAACCAGGTGTTTATGTGGATTCCAAAGTAAAATTTCTAAGAATATACAGTGAATGTATTTACTTGAGATTAATTCATAAACTACTCCTGGAACTCATATTCTTCCAAGGGGAGCAGTAGTGCTCCTGGACCATATGTGGGTCCTAGATGGAACTGGGGTCAGCTGCATCAGAGGCAGAAGCCTTATTCAATGTGTAATCTTCTTTGTTTTGTTTTTTTAGCCACACACAAAGTGGTGCTTGGAAGTTACCCTTGGCTCTGCACTCAGGAATCATTCCTGGTCTTAGACAAACATATGGGATGCTAGAGATCAAACTGGGTTGGCCATATGCAAGACTGACTGTACTGTCTTTCCCAGACCCCCTATACTGTCTTCCTATGTACCACTGCATGCTGCCACTAAAAACATGGTTGCCTCTCCATGTGGGTGCTATCCCCTCTGTTCCCTTCCTCCCCCTGGTCTTTAGGATCAACTTTCTTTTTCTCCAACAGGCACTCTTGGCCAGATAGTAACAAACTAGTTCCAATTTTCCTCACTTAGTCTTCATGGTTCTTCATCTGCTTGAATGCCCCCCTTTGGTACTCTGCTTGTTGGGATTGAATGATGACCTTCTTCCAGAGTGGTACCTCGAAAATTTTCAGATATTCTCTTTTCAGTGCTATTATCCTGTTAGCCCTTTGCACGTACATTGATTGTTGTTTTTCACTTTGATTTCCCATCTGTGTTTAAGCATCTTGAAGGAAGAGAGCAGACTCCACATTCAGACTGTACTGTTAATGATCAAGTGGAACCTGGGCCAATGCTAAAAAAGCTTCTAGAACTTTCAAATTTAATTTTCCTCTTTAAAGATTTTTAGTCCACAGATCCAGGCCTAAATTCTATCAAGTTTATTTAGGAGACACGAAAGTGGGTCTTTTGGGTTTATTTTGGGCCATACCTGGTAGTGTTCAGGGTTTACAGCTAGTGAAATTTAGAGATACCAGGATTAAAGTGGGTCTGGCTGTGTGTAAGGCAAGCATCTTTACCCACTGTATGATCTCTCTGGCTCTAAATGCATATTCTTTTAAAAGGGGGTCAGGGTCCCCATTGCATCCAGCCTTAATGGACAGTTATCACATTATCTGAGAAGAAGGAGAGCAACAGAAATACCTTCCAATTTTGTTTTTAGATCTTTGGCTTGAAAGTCTGGTGTGCCCCAGAATCTACTGGAGGGCTTGTTAAAATAGTCTCCCAGCCCCATCCAGGAATCTGATTTGGTGTTCAGGAGTTTGCATATCTAACAAGTACTCAGGTGATACTGCTGAGTCTGCTGATGCTGGGCCTAGGATAAAGCTTGTCATAACCACTCCTTAGAGTCAAAGTCAGACAACGTTGGTTGGTTGGCAGGGAAGTATGATTTTTTTTTTCTTGCCTGGTCTTCAGATAAAGACTTTGTTTGAGGGCCAGAGTGGTAGCAATGTGGGTTGGGCACTTGCCTTGCACATAGCTGACCTGACTTTGATTCCAGCATCCCTTATGGACCCCCAGGCCTGCCTGCCCTGCCAGAAATAATTCTCTCTCTCTCTCTCTCTCTCTCTCTCTCTCTCTCTCTCTCTCTCTCTCTCTCTCTCTCTCTCTCTCTCTCTCTCTCTCTCTCTCTCTCTCTCTCTCTCTCTCTCTCTAAGAGAGAACAAAGAGAATAATTCACTCAAGAGAGAGCTGGTCTTCTCCAAAGGCAGAGAGAGCCCCGGTACACAATCCAGCATGAAAGTCCGCATCTCAAGAGGGCAGGTGCAGGCAACATGTACTCAGGCACCATGTACCCAGGAAACGCATGTGTACCCCAGGAGTAATTCTTGAGCACAAATCCTGAAGTAAGCCCTGGACACCACTGGGTGTGACCCCCAAACAAAAAAATAAAGTTTTGAGTTTTGAGCCACATCTGCCTGTGCTTAGGACTTACTCCTGGCTCTACTCAAGGGTAACTCTTGGTGGTGCTTAGGGGACTGACCATTTGTAGCAGGCCTCAAACCCAGATCAATAAAGCAAGCCCTACCTACTATAGTATCTCTCTATTCCCAGATATGATATGTTTTAAGGGGCTCAAGAGGTGGATGGTATGAGAGTTAAGGTACATGAATTGAATGCAGGGAACTCTTGTTTGGTCTCTTGCACCACCTATGGGCCTACAGACATTACCAAGTGCAGGCCTAGGGGCTCCCAGCATTGCAGTGTGTGACTGTAGAGACTGCCCCAGCAGTCTTAAAAAACAGCAACTGAGGCAGGAGAGATAGCATGGAGGTAAGCCGTTTGCTTTGCATGCAGAAGAATGGTGGTTCGAATCCTGGCATCCCATATGGTCCCCCAAGCCTGCCATGGTAATTTCTGAATGCAGAGCCAGGAGAAACTCCTGAGCACTACAAGATGTGGCCCAAAAACAAAATAAAACAAATATCTAATATTAATTTTCTAAATGATATATGTTCTTGCTTTTGTTGTCAACCCTTCCTCACCATATTTTTACTTTTCTGCAAGGATAGATGAGCATTTAGCTCACTTAAACTAATCTTACCTCCCCTCTCCTATCCTCTTGAAGTGATTATATCACCATTTATGGTTCTGTTGATTACATGCTTAACTTCAAATTACCTGCTTTTATGCCTTTAATCCTTGTCCTTCAATTAGGTTTATTTTAATGACTTGAAAATGCTGGTATCTTTTAACTCTTTGCATTACCTTTTTCCCATTTCTGTACATTTTCTCAAACTTGGTATTATATTGTTTTGTTTTGGGGCACATCTGGCAGTGTTCAGGTATTAACTCTTGGCTCTGCACTCAGGGGTCACTCTTGGCAAGGCTCAGGGACCATATGTGGTACCAGTCTAACCGAGCCATCTATGTGCAAGGCAAGTGTTCTTCTACCTGCTGTATTATCACTCCCAACCTTATATTCTACATGTGGCTTTGGAGGTTGAAATTCATTCAAGGTAATTTCAAATGGTATGTTTTGATTATCTTTGTTGCTTTTCCCTTTTTATGTAGCATTTGATCATGCTCTCAATCTCCACCCCAATTTTTTTTGGCCACACCTGGCCAGGGGTTGTCATTCCTGGTTCTTTGCTCATGGATCATCATTCCTGGCAGTGCTTGAGTGTCGATCATATGGGAAGCCGGGGATCGAACCCAGGTGGGCCACATGTAAAGCAAATACCCTCCACACTGTGCTATCACTCTGGCACCCCCCCAAAATAAACCTTTTGTTTCAATCAGGCATTCTACTCTCCCTTTTACCTTGTAACACCCTCCCCTCCACTCTCCTCTATATCATAGGGACATCCTCATCCTCCATCTGGCAGACTGTCCTGAGCCCCCCATAGCTGACATGGTGGAACACTCCTAAATTGTGTTTTCAGTTGGATTTTATTCTAACTCCATTCACTGATATTTTCCAAACTTTTTTTTTAGTAGCCCAGATACCAATTAAGAGTGTTACCAAGGAGATCTTAAAGTGCAAAATGTATTTTCAAGAGCGGAGCTTGAGAATTTAGTATGTGAGTTCAACACAGGTTAAGTGTAAATGAGAGTCAGCTGTCTCTGGATTAACTACTCTGCAGGTTTTCTTAGAAAATTGAAAATGGAAGTAGAGGCTGAGGAGATAACTCAATGGCTAGAGTACTTGTATGTTGGAGGCTTGAGTAGAATCTTTAATTCCTGGAGCAGCACTGGGGGCATTCCATAAGCCATGAACTGGGAGTATTCCCTAAGCACAGTTGGGTGTGGACTCCTCACCCAGAAAGGGAAATAAATGCTGTTCTCTTTCAGAATTGACTGGTGATTTTGCATCTAGACACAATCTTTACTGGAATCAAGGCTGTCTCCAGCCATGGCGGGGTACATAGTCTAGTGGGTAAGGAATGGCAGATCAAGATTAAACACAAGGGGCCTAGAGATATAGTACAGTGGATAAGGTGATTTCTTGAGCATCTCCAGAACTGATCCCTGAGCATGGCGAGGTGTGGCCCCAAAACAAACAAAAGATTGAACCAGAAGGTCAGGGATTTACTCCTGGCTCTACAATCAGAAATTGCCCCTGGCAGACTTGGGGGGATCATATGGGATGCTGGGATTTGAACCACCATCCCTCTGCATGCAAGGCAAACACCTTACCTCCATGCTATCTCTCTGGCCCCTGATTATTTTTTTTTTTTGGTTGATTGATTGATTGGTAGGATGTTGGGCCACACCCAGATGTGCTTAGGGGCTACTCCTGGCTCTGCACTCAGAAACCGCCCCTGGCAGAATGGGGACCATATGGGATGCTAGGAATCGAACCTTCTTGGGTTGGCTGCATGCAAGGCAAATGCCCTTGTGCTGTGCTATCTCTCTGATCCCTGATTATTGAGTTAACTCCCCAACACCTTTTTTCAAGGATCTTAAAATTAATATTGAGTTGAATGTGGCTAGACTGAGCTCTGAGAACTCGGGAATTTCCTCTAGGCTAATATGTAGCTAGGAGTTCACTCTTGGTGTAGGAAATGCACATTGGTATTCCCACAGTCTGATTCTTACCTGGCACTCAAGTTTTCCTCTGGCTTATCCATGAAGGTTCCACAGGACATCACATCAAACGCTTTCCTGACCATGTCAGATATGTAGGTAGATCACATTTCTCCTTTACTCTCACTTTTAGAATAAAACATAAAGTGTGGGGGCCGGGCGGTGGCGCTGGAGATAAGGTGCCTGCAGTTAGATCCTCCGGTCCCCCATATGGTCCCCCCCCATGCCTGCCAGGAGCGACTTCTGAGCGCATAGCCAGGAGTAACCCCTGAGTGTCACTGGGTGTGGCCCAAAACCAATATATATATATATATATATAAAGTGTGTTAGATGTTATTTTATTGTATTTTTTAGTTCCCAGCCTTTTCTCATTAATTGACTTTATGGAATTTCAGGGGTGTCAACACCTCTCATATTTTCGATTCACCATGTTCACTGTCAAAGTTGAAGTCTTAGTTTTTAGTCTTTTCTGGATATGAATGGGTCACTCCTGGCAGTGCTCAAGAGAATGTATGGTTGTGGCCAGAGCAATCGCACAGTGGATAGGACACTTGCCTTGCATACAACCAACTCGGATTCCATTCTGGCATCCCATTTGGTCCCCTGAGCCTGCACAGGAGTGATTCCTGAATGCAGAGCCAGGACTAACCCCTAAGCACCTGCAGATGTGGCCAAAGTAAAAAAAAAAAAAAGTGATCTACATGCAAAACCTGCACTTCAACTCTTTAAGCCATCTCCCGAGCCCCAGAAGTTTCACTTTATAAAGAAGGGTGCTGGAGGTAGAGAGAGAGTTCAGCAGTTAGGATGCTTGCTTTACACCTGGTAGACCCAGCTTGGATCCTTGGTACAATATATATTCCCTGAGCCCTGCCAGGCCAGACATGATACCTGAGCACAGAGCAAGGAGTAAGCTCTGAATACCAACAGGTGTGCCCCTCACAAAAGAATAATGATGTTGAGCTGGAGCTGTTTTGATGCTCACCCCTTGCCCTCTCTTCTGCTAAATGAGTGTTTGCAGAGTCCCGACGTCTGCATCTGCATTCTCAGTTGCTCACAACAGTCCTATGAGAGAAGCAATGCTTGTCAAGTTTTGGTGAGCATTGGCTTCAGATTTACAGTCTGTGGTTTTCTTTTCTTTTTTTTTTTTTTGGTTTTGGGTCACACCCGGCAGTGCTCAGGGGTTACTCCTGGCTCCATGCTCAGAAATTGCTCCTGGCAGGCACAGGGGACCATATGGGGCACCGGGATTCGAACCGATGACCTTTTGCATGAAAGGCAAACACCTTACCTCCATGCTATCTCCCGGGCCCCTGTGGTTTTCTTTTGTATTGCTTGTTCTCACACTTTCAGTTGTATCTAGCCCAGCTCCTCAGAGGAGCTCCTCAGTCTTGATAACACAAGTCCTTCCAGCTGTGAGTGTAGGTGGCAGAAGGGACACTGTGTGGGACTTGTTCGGTCAAGGACAGCTGGTGTGGGGATGGGCAAGGCTAGACGATATATTGCTATTTCAAAATTAGCTTCACTTGTTTCCTGTTTGTCTTCTTTTCAGCTCCCTCTGTGCGCTGCCCCTATGAGCCTTGTACTCTTTTTTGTTTGTTTGTTTTTGTTTTTGCTTTTGTTTTTTTTTGGTTTTGGGGCCACACCCGGCAGTGCTCAGGGGTTACTCCTGGCTGGCTGCTCAGAAATAGCTCCTGACAGGCACAGGGGACCATATGGGACACCGGGATTCGAACCAACCACCTTTGGTCCTGGATCGACTGCTTACAAGGCAAACACCACTGTGCTATCTCTCCGGGCCCGAGCCTTGTACTCTTAAGTCTCTGCTCTTCAGTTACATTGGTCTGTTTTTTTCTCCAACTACCTTTGACTTTTTTTTTTTTTCTTTTGGTTTTTGGTCACACCTGGCAGCGCTCAGGACTTACTCCTGGCTCCGCACTCAGAAATCACCCCCT
The DNA here is from genome assembly GCA_004027635.1 of Crocidura indochinensis. Lineage (NCBI taxonomy): Eukaryota > Metazoa > Chordata > Mammalia > Eulipotyphla > Soricidae > Crocidura > Crocidura indochinensis. Next base: position 17,181 of record PVKC010015344.1, read on the forward strand.
GGCAGGCACAGGGGACCATTTAGGATGCCGGGATTCCAACCACCATCCGTCCTTGGTCAATTTTGTGCCAGGCGAACACCCTACTGCTATGCTATCTCTCTGGCCCCAACCTTTGACTTCTTTCTTTACCCTCCTTTTTCCTGAACACCTCTTAACCTTCCATTGAATCCTTCACTTACCTTTTGTTGGCCACGTTGATTGTCTTCAAAAGTAGAAGCTTTCATGCTCACTTCGGCAGCACATATACTAAAATTGGAACGATACAGAGAAGATTAGCATGGCTCCTGAGCAAGAATGACACGCAAATTCGTGAAGCATTCCATATTTTTAAATCATAAAAATTACAAAAAAAGGGGCCGGGCGGTGGCACTGGAGATAAGGTGCCTGCGCTAACCTAGGTCAGACCGCGGTTCTATCCCCCGGTTCCCCATATGGTCCCCCGTGCCTGCCAGGAGCGACTTCTGAGCGAATAGCCAGGAGTAACCCCTGAGCGTCACCGGGTGTGGCCCCCAAAAAAAAATTACAAACAAAAAAAAAAAAAAGTAGATGCTTTCTCAAGTACCTAGAACTTTGTTCTGCTTGTCCCAAGAATCTGTAGGATACTGCTAGAGGAAGGGAGTAGGGAAACATAGTAGTTAATGTGCAGATTTTTTTTTTTTTTTTTGGTTTTTGGGTTACACCCGGTGACGCTCAGGGGTTACTCTTGGCTATTCGCTCAGAAGTCGCTCCTGGCAGGCACGGGGGACCATATGGGGGAACCAGGGGATCAAACCGCGGTCCATCCTAGGTTAGCGCAGGCACCTTACCTCCAGCGCCACCATCCGGCCCCAGAATTTAAAGATTTAATACAGTTCTGAACTAATTGATTTTGATCTGGGGGCACACCCAGAATTTATTCTTCAAGTTTATTGCTGGGTCTATGTTCAGGAATCACTCCTGTGGGCTCAGAAGACCAGATAGGTTTGCCAGGAATGGAACACAAACAGCCACATACAAGGTAAGCACCCCTCCTGCCCTGCTATTAATATCTCTCTGGCCCCAGTTGTAAATTTGAAACCAAAACTTGCAAGAAAAATGGCTCAGTTGAAAATAAAATCAGGGCCTGGAGAGATAGAACAGTGGCGTTTGCCTTGCAAGTAGCCGATCCAGACCGAAGGTGGTTGGTTCGAATCCTGGTGTTCCATATGGCCCCCCATGCCTGCCAGGAGCTATTTCTGAGCAGATAGCCAGTATTAACTCCTGAGCACTGCCGGGTGTGGCCCAAAAAGCAAAAAATAAAAAAAATAAATAAAAATAAAATCAACTGGGGCCGGGCGGTGGCATTGGAGGTAAGGTGCCTGCCTTGCCTGCGCTAGCCTAGGACGGACCGAGGTTCGATCCCCGGGTTTCCCATATGGTCATCCAAGCCAGGAGCTACTTCTGAGCGCATAGCCAGGAGCAACCCTTGAGCATCACTGGGTGTGACCCAAAAACCAAAATAAATAAATAAATAAAAATAAAAAATAAAATAAAATCAACTGCAAGAACTCAGTTTGGACATGAGAAGCAAAAATAGCAAAAGAAAGAGTTTAGCCACAAAGGAGTTTGGATAAGTTAAAGATGAAATGCTGACTTTTGCTGCTTGAGAATAGAGCCAAAAAAAAAAAAAAGAGAGAGAGAGAGAGAGAGAGATTAGAGCCACCATTTCCATCATAAGGAAGGAGAAATTTTATGGAAGTTTTAGCAATTGCTTGAGCTGGGATGAAGGTTTTTCTCTGGTGAGATAGAGTTTAGGAGTCAGTTGAAAAGAGGGCAAATTGCAAAGGGAGAAGAATTATTTATTTATTTATTTATCAGGAACAAGCCAGAAATATTTTTTGTTTGTTATTTTGGGGGGTCACACCCGGCAGCTCTCAGGGTGTGGCTCTACACTCAGAAATCACTCCTGGCAGGCTCAGGGGACCATATGGGATGCTGGGATTTGAACCACCATCCTTCTACTTAAAAGGCAAATGCCCTACCTCCATGCTATCTCTCTGACAAGCCAGAAATCTTGACCACCCTTTTCTTTGTGTGGGTTTAGAGGCTGATGGGGCTGCTTGGATGTTCCCCGGATGTCTGGGCTCTGTGCTCCGAGACACTGGATGTGTTCTAGCAGGTGCTCCAAGACCAGCTGTCAAGACTTTGGTGAAGGAAATTCCTGCATTTGGTTCTGGGGAGGCCTGTTTCTTTGCCAATTCAGTTTCTCTCTCTTACTATCCTTACAGTTGCTTTTGTGGTGTGCATTGAGGGGTGTAGGGGATATTGGTGGGGGTGCTCTTAGCAACCAGGGAAGGGACAGCAGGGAAGGTGTCAGGATATTCCAGGCTGTCCCCAGTGACTGGGACCAAACTTCAAAGCCAGTTCTTGTGTCTTCCTATCTTTTTGCTAATCTGCTCCCAGTCTCTCACCCCCACTTCCCACCTTCTGTGTGTCCAAATTGCCACTTAGGTCTGCCTGCCAATTCTGTAAAATTCTTCTGCCTGCTTTACTTAGGCAGGATTTTTTTTATTAATTTATTTTTATTCTTGTTGTAGTTGAGGAAATATATTTACCACAATGTTCACGTTTATGATCTTGAGGTACCTCAGAATGCTTGAGCAGTTCAGCTCCAGGGCCACCAAGAGTTTAGCAAATGAAGGCAATTCACACTTCAAGTGTGAATGAGTCTTGGTCTTTGAATGTTGGCATTTTAAAATCAAATGAGGCTTGGTGGTGGTTGCCAGGGGCCTGGGAGAGTGGGGAATGTTTCATGAATGTTTAATGATCACAGAGTTCCTATTCAGGAAGATGGAAAGTCCTGGAGACCAAGGCAGTGATGGTTAAGGAACCAATACACTAATGCCACAGATTCGTGTGCCTGGGGTATTAGGTGTTATGTTATGTATATTGTACCACAATGAGAAAAAAAGAATTCAACCCAATAAGGTATTTGTTCACAAGGACTGCTATCAAAGTAGTGTAAGCTCTTTGAGAAAATTCAGAAAGTGCAGAGAAATTCAAGGTCCTAGGAAGAATCTCTCTCCCTGCTGCTAATTTACTCTGTACTATCTTTATGTATTCTTCCAGCCATTCATGCAGAAAAGTGGAAATAATGCTATAATACTCCTTTAGAGCTGAAGAGTGGGCAAGGTACTTGCCTTGTATGCAGTCGGCCCAGATTTAGTTCTTGGAACTATGTGTGATCTTCCAAGCCTGATCAGGGTTGATCCCTGATTGTAGAGCCAGGAGTAACTCTGAGCACAGTGGAATGTGGCCCAATCCCTCTCCTCCCCCTCAATAGTAAAATAACTATAAATTCTCTTTTTTTATTTTTCCACATATCATGAATATTATCTTACATTACTAACATAATACTAATTTTATTTATTGGCTTTGGGGCCACATTCAGTAGTGTTGAGTGTTTACTCCTGGCTCTAACTCAGGAGTCACTCCTGGAGGGGATCAGGGATCATACACAGTGCTGAAGATCAAACCCAGGTCAGACACATGCAAGGTAATTGTTTTACCCATTGTACTGTCTCTCCAACTCATACCACTAATTCTAACACTTGCTTAGCTTAGTTCTCTATCATTCCTTCCTCTTCCAAGTAACACATGCATCACCTCATTTCTTACACATCATTTATTGGATTTGACACTATAGTTTTGGGGGTTACTTGATGTTTATCTCCTCTGTGAAGGTAGGTACTAGGCATATTGAGATTTGATTTCCCTTTTCTTTTTTTTTTCTTTTTTTTTTTTTTTTTTTTTTTTTTTTTTGGTTTTTGGGTCACACCCGGCAGTACTCAGGATTTACTCCTGGCTCTATGCTCAGAAATTGCTTCTGGCAGGCATAGGGGACCATATGGGGCACCGGGATTCGAACCGATGACCTTTTGCATGAAAGGCAAACGCCTTACCTCCATGCTATCTCCCGGACCCCTGATTTCCCTTTTCTTACCAGTGCCTGGTCCTCACAGGTTTATGAATGAAAGATGTACAAATGAGTATCTTCTAAGACATGTTGTTTTCTTATCTTTACTCATATGTTATAGGTAAATAAGTTAAAAACGTCCTTATAGGGGCCTGAGCAATAGCACAACAGGGCATTGCACATGGCCAAGCTGGGACAGACCTGGGATGGACCTGGGTTCGATTCCCATCATCCCATATGGTCCCCCACAGCCTGCCAGGAGCAATTTCTGAGTGTAGAACCTGGAATAAATCCTGCACACTGCTGGGTGTACCCCCCAAAAAAACCCTAAATTTCTTATAGATAGAATTTTGGGGGCCCGGGAGATAGCATGGAGGTAAGGCGTTTGCCTTTCATGCAAAAGGTCATC
>PVKC010015345.1:8157-21642 GCA_004027635.1 Crocidura indochinensis
TTTTGGTTTTTGGGTCACACCCAGCAGCGCTCAGGGCTTACTCCTGGCTCTGAGCTTAGAAATTGATCCTGGCAGACCGGAAGGATCAAATGGGATGCTGGATTTGAACCACCAACCTTCTGTATGCAAGGCAATTGCTTTACCTCCATGCTATCTCTTCGGCCCCAGGCAAAAATCTTTATATGTGTGAACTGGTAAAGGTTGTTGTACATTGATTGCAATTCAATCATGAACAACTTTACCTGTAGGGAAAAAAAACTGTTACAAACAATCTTGTAAATAAGTTGTTTAAATAAAAATAAATGAAAACAAAAGCAAATTAAAAAAATAAATCACTATATGTAGGGCTGGAGAGATAGTACAGCTGTGTATGCAGTCAACCTACATTTGATCCCTGGTATCCAATATAGTGCCTAGAGCCTTCCAAGAATGATTCCTGAGCACAGAGCCAGGAGTAATCCCTGAGCACCACTAGATGTGGCCAAAAAAAAAAAATAAATAAAATAAAATAAAAACAAAAGAACATGGTTTAATTAGTCTATAGCTTAGCCCTTTGGGAACACAAAAATTTTGATACAGCAATCTTTATTTAATTACTGTCTTATTTTTAGAAAACAAGGTAATTTTTGCTTTTCTCCCATAACTTAAACTCCGAAATGTAGCCATGATGTAGTCAAAGTCTCAAGAGTTCTCAGAGAGCAGATAAGATAATCATCTTTTAAGAATGGCTCTTAAAATGGCATGCCATTTTACCCAAGGCAAGTATTGTTCTAGTTCCTCACCCATCACAATTCTTAAAATTATATTTGAGTGCAAGTGATGTCAAGAAGGATTTGTGAGAGATAGGAAGTAAGAAAAGTAATGCATGGTAAATAAATCTTTTTTAAAATAGGATTACCAATATTAAAGTGAAAGTTATAATGAATTTTCTAATTCCATTTAAATGCATCATTTGAAATCGTTTTTCTTTTTTTTCTTTTTTTGGGGGAGGGGGTCATATCAGTGACACTCAGGAATTACTCCTGTCAATGCTCAGCGGACCATTTGAGATGCCACGGATCAAACTTGGGTTGGTGTTGTTCAAAGCAAGCACCTCCCTGTCTGCTGTACTATTGCTCTAGAACCATTATTAAGATTTTTCTCTTCAACATCCTATTATAAGAAAATGGGAACCAATTAGACCCCAATTTGGAACGGACCATCTGAAGGGGGTGGGGTTTTTTACTTGATCTATCTTTTGTAAGGAGTTGGGAATTGGACAAAACACTACAACACTCAAGAGACTACTCCTGGTTCTGTGCTCAGGAGTCCTCCCTACTGGAGTGATTCCTGAGTGCTGCTTCTGCTTAAGAGACCATATGTTGTACCAGGGAGCAAACAGAGTCAGCCAGTTGCAAATAAATGCCTAAATCCTTGTGGCAGTACTTTTCTTATTTTTGACAAGTAAATTAAAATTAAGAGATTACGTTTAAAAAGAAAACATAAAGTCAGTATACTAAGAATATTAAAAATTCAAGTTCTGATTTTTAGTTTAAATTTTTAATTTAGTTTTAACTACTACTAATATGACCTTGACTGCAGAAATAATATAATGAGATTAAGAAGTTTGCCTTGCATATGACTGACCCCAGTTCAATAACTAGCATGACATATGGCCCCCCAAATATTGCCAGGAGTATAAAACCAGAAGTAAGCCCTGAACATACTCGGGTGTGTAACCCTAAAAGCAAAAACAAACAGAAAAGGTTATATGACATTACATATTTTTAAAACCAATGTTGAGTTTTAAAGATGTTTATGTTGAGTCACTAAAGATAATTATAGCTTTATAACTGTAGATATTTATTATTTTAACACCTGAAACAACACAAACTTTGGAAGGAAAAAAATTAAATAATGATCAGACTTTGAAAATGAAAAAAGAAAGCATTTTAAAAACTCTTTAAATTTTCAAAATATACTTTAATAAGAAAATTTCTGACAAAATATATAATGTAAAATGAATAACTCAATGTACATAATATAAGTTAAAATTGTAGTTAAAGTTAATGGTAACTAAATTTCTTTTCTCCCATTTTCTTCATCAAAGTGTTACAAAATTTTCTGGCATTCTTAAATGTTATCAAAACAGAAAACACTCAAAGGCATATATTGAATATTCAAAACATGCAAGTACATGGTTCAAGAAAAAGATCATTACTTTATTAAAAGAGTAAGTTTTACATTTTACATTTCAAAAACAGAATATTAAGATATATTCTGTAATTTCATTATACCCAAGTAAATGTTCACTGAGATATATTATCTGCCTAAAAATTTGTTTTCCCCAAGCAAAATTTAATCTGAAAATGAGATGCTATAAAAGTATTCCCTGAGTCTATTTACCCATAAACATTCGCTCTTTTCTCCTCCTCACATTTCTGCAACTAAGCTTATACAGATATATGTTATATCTGATATAAAAGGTTCAAAATAACATATTTGGCATGGTATCAAAAAAAATGAAACTCAGGAAGCCACATTCATAAACATTTTGTTCCAAATAAAAGCTTACTTAAAGACTACGTCAAAGTAAAACAATATTTCAAATAGTTTCTAAAAAAAGAATTATAAAGGGAACAATTTTCAGTATAGGAACATTGTACCTTTAAGTGTGGCTTACCAGAAAAGTCAAGGTATAATTCTCCTAATTTGCAAATTACCTTGACTTCAGGTCATGATCTCATAAAAGTTACTGGATATGTCAATGGATATATAGAGTGCCAATGATGCCAAGGAGGGATTAATCCAGCTGAACGTAAGCCATCTTCCCATAATGAACAATTCCATGCAAGGAAAAGCTTGATTTGGGTATTAATATAATGCAAAACTAACTTGTAAAAGTCCATGACTTTTCTATATGCAAATAATGAAATAGAATATAGATATTAAATAAACAATCCCATTCAGGTGTGCTTATTAAATCAAATACACAGAATTCAGCCTAACTAAAGATGTGAAAAACAAAGAAAACTACAATATACTTCTTAAAGAATAAAAAAGGAAATAGAAAATGGAAACACTTCCTTTTCATGAACTGGGAGGATTAGCATCATCAAAACATCGATATTCCCCTAAACACCTCTGGATTGGTCCCATTACAGGTCTTGGGATAAAGTATGCCTGAAACTTAATTATAAATTTTGGAGTATGCCTGAAACTTAATTATAAATTTTGGATGCCCTCTGTGATGCTGTGAAGCCTGGCAGAGGGAACCCCAGTAGAGAGCTCTTTGTTTCAGGAGACCAGAAGAGAGCACTTGTTCCAAGGATTTTCCTTGAGGTTGAAAGCTTTAAGACACCACTGCACCAGAGATGGGAGGGACCTCACAAAGAAGAGTGACATCCTCTCCCCCCCACACAGCCCCCATGATTAATATTCATATTAGGGCTTGACCTTGGGCCATCCCTCTTCCCTCACAGAGAGTCCAGGTTCTACTGTATTGCTCCAGGTCACTCCTAAGCCACATTGTTGCTGCTGAGCTTCTCCCCAGAGCCTCACCTTACCCCGACCCATATCCTATTATCCTTCAGCTATCCCAGTTTCTCCTTTGGCCCTATATAAGCTTTATTGTAAGGAAATAAAATGTCCCTGGTTATCAGCCCAGGACCCTTTTTTTCCCAGTCATGAGCTTGGGAGAACATCCTCAGTCCCCAATCTCGGTTCCCCAGGATGGAAGTTGACCCTTGCTGGCCAATAGGGTCAGCCCAATAAATATCTTTGTAACTTTGTAATTCACAGTAATCCTATTTTTAAAAGGAATAAACAATCCACATTTAAAAAGGAATTTAAGAAATGTCTTAGTATTATGAGATACAAGGGTTAAAACTCGGAAAGTCAGATAGAAAAAAATGTCTAATGTAAGGTGGGAGCAGGAATTTCCTTCCAAGCCTCTTCACAGGCTGCCAATCTCTCAACACTTTTCATGCACGAACCAATATTGAAGACATCTGAAATCCATACTATAGGAATTTTCATGAAAGTTCTAGTACATGCCTGATTAAATCATTGACCACTGGTTCTCTATGCAATACTGAGCCCCTTCACATATTCTTCCCACTAGAGATCAGTAAGTGGGTCTGAGAGTCCAAACCTTTATTCACAAGGTTGATTCCTCTGGAAACTAGTTTCTACCTAAAAGCTACCTAGGGACCAACCAAAAGCAGCCTCATTAGTATAAACTCAGATACTGTTAACAGGAACTTGTTATGAATAATAAAAGATGCTCCTCACACTCTTTTAACTCTGGAAATAAAATGCAAAGGGTTTTAGATGCAAGGATCTGAGTAAGGAACTCAAATATATTTACATTTTACATATACATTACGTAATATCATAAAGGTTCATATTTTTAAGTGTTTGCTTATTGTTCATTTGATGAACACTAATTCATTAATGGTCATTTCATGAATTTATGTTCTAAATGTTCGTGTAATTTACTGCTAGAAAACTAAAAATGAAAACCAAATAATTACATAATGAATATACAAAATGATAACTGACTGATTTTAGCACAAACATTTCCAGTAACCATAAAATAGCAGGGAAATGCCTCAAATATAGGACTTTCTATTCATATTAAATACACAGATCATACTTAACAGTAAAAGACTATCTTTGCAAAAGGGAAAAAGTAAGGAAGAGAGTTAAACAGACCACTTCAATCCAGCACTACACAGGCAGTCCTAAATAGATGGAAATGCAAAAATAATAAACAAAAGGCATATGGATTGGGGAAATTATTGTTTAAAATAATAATTATCTGCAGAAATTCATATAGATAAAATAAACTACTAGAACTGATTTAAAAAATAGTAAAAGTTATGAGACATAAGTTACAAAAACTAATTGTATTTCTATCTTCTAGCATAAACAAACAAGGGAAAAATTATTTAGAATAAACTTAAATTCTTATGAAATATGTTTAAGAGATAAAAATATATGTTCAATGTAGAATGTCTACATAATTCTAAGAAAAAAGCAAAAGATCAAAATTAAAAAGCACATAATTTCCATGGATATGAAGGCCTATTACTGTTAAGTGAATAAAGTGATGAATACTGCCCCCTGGGGGGCAAGACTAAAACAATTGAGAGTAGAAATAATAGTGGCTGCAGGTGGCACTTTGATCTGTCTAAAAAGACAGATTTCTAGGAGGTGCAGAGTGATCTTTTTTTCTGAAAAGGGAGCCATAAGCCAAATAAGTTTGAGAATCTCTATGTTAATTCTCCCCATTTTTATCTATAGATGCAATAAACTTCCAACAAAAAAATACTCAGGCAGAATTTTTAAGGAATTAACAGGCTCATGCTAAGAGTTGAGAAATAAAAAAGATATAGAACAGTCAAAATAATTTTTCAGATTTTAAGAAAAGTTATATAATCTTATTTCAAAATTCACTATAAAGCCACTAAAACTGTCACAAAGAAGTGGGTATGCCAACAACCACTCAAAAGAATGCCTGCCTTGAAAGCCATAAGGGCAGAGAGGTAGCAAGTTTAATACCTGGCGTCACCCCTCTCCCCCATACAACTGAGTGCAGTATCAAATGTTCTCTTGGAATTCCCAGCACCACAGAAAAGTGTGTGATATTTGGTACACAGCAACTAAGTGCGTGCAAGCACAACAAGTAAAATGTGTGATTTCTTACAAGCACCATGGTCAGGTATGTGAACACGATAACTTAGTATATATAACCCTTTTCCACTCCTGAAACAACAAGAGAAAGGAAGGAAATGAATGAATAGTGTAAGTAAATAAAATATAATGCTAAAAGTAAAGTGTGACATATTGGTATAAAGACAGAAAGACTTATAAATGCCAAAAAACAGAACACAGAAATATGCCAAAAGACATTGGCAATCAATTATATTAATAATTATAAAGGGAAGACAAAAACTTTACAGTGAAGAACCTTGGCAGACATCAATAAAAAAGTAACCAAGATTAGTAATATATACTGATATTAAATAATCCTAAACTGATAAACTGAGGAAATACTGGTCCTGTGATTTCATTCCAATACTAGATAAGCTTAATCTTCTCATGAGAAATAATAGGGAAAAAAATTTTGTCGCCTGATACATTATGAATGTGAAATCATGAAAGAAAGTGGAACGATGATGAACAATGATTAATGGAGAGATGAATAGGAAACTAAACATGGAATACTAGATTGGATGCTAACACAAAGAATATTTTTGGCAAAGTTGGTGAAATCCAAATAAATTTTCTGTATTAGCTAATAAGCTTGTATCGTGGCTAATTTCTTAACATCAGTAAAGCTAATATTCTATGTTTATGAAAAACAGCATAAGAGAGAGACAGGTAGGGGCCCGGGAGATAGCATGGAGGTAAGGCGTTTGCCTTTCCTGCAAAAGGTCATCGGTTCGAATCCCGGTGCCCCATATGGTCCCCCGTGCCTGCCAGGAGCAATTTCTGAGCATGGAGCTAGGAGTAACCCCTGAGCACTGCCGGGTGTGACCCCCCCCCAAAAAAAAAAAAGAGAGAGAGAGACAGGTAAAGACATATGGGAAATCTCTATGCAATGTTTGTAACTTCTATATAGTTATAAAATTATCTTCAATTTTCAGAACAAAATTCCAAAACCAAAAAAAATGGCAATTCCATGTAAGGACTGATTGATGAGATTCATACATTACTGGTTACAGTAACTCAAAATAGAATAGTCTCTTTGGACAATTAAAAAATATAAATATATGTACCCTACTGACCTACAAATTGCATTTTAGGTATCTGTTATAAGAGCAACAGCAATGAGTTCACACAAAGATTTGGCAATATTGATGGTAGGATATATTTAAAGATGTATCGCCAAGAAATAAAAATTGTATGCCTATTTTAGCAGTGTTCTTGGGGCAAGGAACCAAAGACTGATAGGATGTGTCTCAGAGGGGTTCAATATTTAGTTGGCACCTTGCAGCAGAACTCAGAAATGGGTTTTGTTCCTGTCAGTATCAGTAAAATACAAAATGACAGCCCTACATAGAAACGTAACAAAGTTCTTGGAAAGAACTGTCCCACATCCTCAGAAAATTGGTGAATAAACCTCCATTTATTTATATACAAAGATGACTATGAAAGACTCAGTAAAACTCTCCTCAGAAAGTCAACTTCTACCCTATTCACAATCACCTTTTTCCTTTTGTCTCTCTCAATATTATTCCTTCTCTTTAGCTAAAAATCAAATGCAAGATTCAGAGGTTGTTTCCAACTCAAAGCATGTAGTGGCATGTTTTACATGTGTGAGTGAATTAGACCCTTAGGTCTGATCCCTGACACCAGGAAAAAAAATTGGTTGAAAAGAATAAGGAAGAAGGGAGAAAAAAAGAAAGGGAATGAGGAGTCTATAAGAAAATTATACTAAATTTCTAACTAATGATGGTCTCCCCTTTTCTGAGAAAAATATTATCATATGAGATGCAGGAAAAGGTAAAGATGTAGTATTGAACAATATGAGAAAAGTTATAGCAGTCATCCCAGATCAAATAACGAGAATAAAATTATGATGTTTTAAGTAGCTATGAGTCTAGGTTAAGTCCATATGGTGCAAATATAGTGGATAAAATTTGGATTTATATTACCTTTTCTAGTAATAAATTCTCGATAGTATTAACATTTTCCTAGGCATACATTTTACTGCCTAAGTCCCTTCAATAAAACCATAATATTTTATATAATGAATACTACAATGAACAATGGTTCACAGTTAATGGAACATTTACTCACCAACGTAAGAACAGACCAACCCTGCTGACAACTCCACATGCTGATCATTAATTAAAATGTTATCACATATCTGGTTATTACCTCAGAATCTACTTACTTTGAGGCTGCTTATATAATACAGTAATCTGATATAAACTTTAATTCTCACTAACCTTAAGTAAATTTGTGACAAATGTGTCTCATTATAAGTATTATACACAATTCCTGCCGTATATAGCATCATTTTATCAGACAGGCTATTGACTCCTACTAACATAACCAAGACATGCAAAGAGAAATGAGCTCCAGATTCAAAAGAACAGCACGCTGAGACTGAACAGCAGCCTTCTATCAAAACCAAGCATTCTTCTTTTCCCAGTCAATATCCGTGAATCTGGATTAAATTAATCAGAAATCAGAGCCATCAATGTGAAATAGCAGCTTCTTAGAGAGGGCACACACAAATTTTGTGAGACCAAGGGTCTGGCTTTAACCTGAGACTTGAGAAACAAGACAGAAAAGTAAAGATGGGGGAGGAGAAAGAGAAGAGGAAAAGGGGGAAAGTGAGAGAGTTGGGGAACGCAAAAGGCTGAAGTGGAAGCTTTCCATGTGGGAGGCCCAGTTCAGAACCCTGATACCACAGAGTCCCCCAAGGACTACTAGGAGAGACTGCCAAACTGGACCAGACTGAAAGAGAGACAGAGATAGACAGGGAGGGATAGGGAGGAAGGAAGGGAGGGAAGAAGGAAGAAGAACGAGAGAGAAAGGGAGAGGGGAGAGACACACACAGAGAGAGAGAGAGAGAGAGAGAGAGAGAGAGAGAGAGGGAGGGAGGAACGGGGGTCATGCTTAAACTTGTGTACAGACAGATGGATTTTTTTAGTACTTTCGTTTCCACCAGGGTATATCAATAGCCTTTTAAGCAGTCTCACATTTAAATGTGTGTTCTGACAGTCATGTCAGAGCCTGGGTAAAAGCCTTTTCATGGAAATCATTAAAACTAAAAGATCCAGACAAGAGGCCTATTTTTTCCAGGGATTGAGGGCAGAACAGAATAATGTCAGTTTTTAATGATGGAAATACCTTCAGCACTGATGGGACCTGTGAAACACCATCCTTCCACACCCAGTCGTACTTGTGATACACACACACACACACACTCCTGACAATTTTTACCTGCTGCTATTTAGAACACTCTATTACAAATAGTCATGGAAGAAACCTGGGGTATAGGGTAAGAGAGAGAAAGAAGAAAATGGCAAAACAGACTACAACCATACATCAGTCTTTGGTTCAAAGCAGAAGGGAATAGAGCAATCTCAGAAGAATTCCAACAGAGCTGACCCTCCTGGGTCCTGCACTCCCATGTGGAACTCACAAAGTCTCACAGCACTAAACTTAAATTGCTGAATCATTTCAGCAAGCGCTGTGTACCTACCTGCTGGTGAGAAATAACAATCATTCCTTGCTTCAACCATCATTTCCTTGCTTCCCACTGGTAAGGGATGTTCTGTACACTGTCAGGCTCTGAAGCAACATTGACTGACTCTCCTAGGAAAACTTGAGCTTGAGCCAGCCAGCCATGAAGGTCACTTTATATCCTGGCTCAAACACAAGGCCCTCTGCAAAAGATGTTTTTTGTTCCTAAAAGACCACAGAGATACTGGTATTTCCCTTACCCAACTTAACAACTTTTCAAGGGCTCCCTCCCACCCACCCACCACATTTTACCCTTATGGTCCTGGAATCTTTTTCTTAATATTGATTGGAATTTGGGTCTGTTAGAATATTTTTTCACTTGCACATTACATGAAGATAGTTCCTGAACAATGATTAACTGTGCCTTAAAAAAATTTTTTTAAATAGTCCTTTTATACATATTTGACCCTATTTACACCCAGGAGGCTAATGGAAGTTTCTGTTACAGTGATCTAGATTCCCTAAAGGACATAGTAGCCCTAAATGTTTTAGAGTAAAGCATAGCACACAACCCAAAGTTGCTGTAATTCAAATAAATTTCAGACATACCTGGAAATCCTCCCCCTGAGAATAAGTGTTATCCACCATCTTAAATTCACCAGAACAAAAAAATCTTTGAGTTAACTCTGGTTTCAGGCCCTTCAAATACTTTGAAATTCTTGCTTTACCCTTAAAATGAGAAATTCCTATAATTTTTTTGTTTTGTTTTGTTTTGTTTTGTTTTTTGGGCCACACCCGGTGATGCTCAGAGGTTACTCCTGGCTATGCACTCAAAATTCGCTCCTGGCTTGGGGGACCATATGGGAAACCGGGGGATCGAACGGCGGTCCCTCCTAGGCTAGTGCAGGCAAGGCAGGCACCTTACCTCCAGTGCCACCGCCCGGCTCCCAAATTCCTATAATTTTTAATATCATAAAATAATTACCAAAAGAAATTCTATAATGATAGTGTTTGAGTATACTTTATGTAGCAAGAACATATTTTGGATTATTTTCTTTATATTATAAACAACTCTATGAGGTAGATACTTCAATTACTCCCATTTTAGAGAAGATAAATCTAAAATACACAGAAGTGCTTAAAGTGACTAGAGGTTACCAATTCCAGAGAGTAACAGAGCAAGATTTGAAAATGAAACTAATAAACATAGCTGTACTCTTTTTTTATAGCTGTACTCTTAATCATTATAATTATATTCTCATAATGACTGCACGTTCTTGCTGATCATTTCCAAGATGTCCTATATTAAAATAATTTAACCACAAGTATGGTCTCTATTATACAATGTGAGAAAAACCATTGGAATATTCTTGGCAAAAAATAAAAGTACTTCTAATCAATAAAATTTCCTGTAAAGAGCAGGAATTTTGTTGGTTGTTTTCTGAATGTGTGGTTTCATGGGAGAAAATAAGAGTTTGGGTCACATCCAGTAGTGCTGCGATTGGGAGGTTTTCCCAGTGCTTGATCCAAGGTCAACTAAATGAAGGGCCTTGTATATATGCAAGGTCAGTTGCATGTGTCTTAATAAATTTGTTATATCTCAATAGTCCAAGACCAACTTTTATTTAAAAAAATCATTTCTATAGAATC
Source organism: Crocidura indochinensis (assembly GCA_004027635.1). Classification (NCBI taxonomy): domain Eukaryota; kingdom Metazoa; phylum Chordata; class Mammalia; order Eulipotyphla; family Soricidae; genus Crocidura; species Crocidura indochinensis. The sequence goes on from PVKC010015345.1 coordinate 18,994, forward strand.
ATTCATTGATTTATTGAGTTTCTCTATTACTGATAAACTTAAACTGTGAAAAAACTTAAACTGTGAAAAAATAATATATGTAATCAATTATTCAATAGTGAGTGTACACGATTGAAAGCATCTCAAACGTACTTAGAAATCTCATTTAAAAATGATGCAAAATTATTACAAAATTATTATTACAATTAAGAATCTCCAACTAACAGAAAGGAACATTAATCCTAGGACAATGAATTGTGTCACCCAACCAATTCACAGGATGAAGAGAAACTGGGAGGTCATCATAACTTCCAATTCCATTATTATCTTGATTATGTAATTGTCCTCTTGGCACAGAGAATTGGCATTGTAACATTTTATAAGCTCTCATGCCATAATATTAAAATATCTCCAAGAAAAAGAAGAACTAAGATATTTTCACTTTAATTTTTAAAATGCCTTCAATGAGAAGAAACATTTTGTTGTTGTCTTGCTTCTATTACTGCTCATAGGAAGGAATAATTCTATGACACCTCAGGAAAAGAACAAATCTGCATCATATATGTTACAGTCTCATTCATTACCTGATCCGCTATGACAAATATATATAAATATACATATAAATATATAAAGAAGCTTTATATGCTCTCAAATTTTCTTTAACACTATGTTCTTCACTAATTCCTCAGAAAAGATATGATCACATTAAACAACACAAACTTTTTAAAAATAACTGAATTAATTTATAATTTCAAAACAATCACCTTAACTCCTTGCTGCAGTTAATAAACTAGCTACATATAATAACATGAATTGATAACTTACAATCCATAGTAAATATATAATGCTTTCAGATGAAAAATATGCTGTATTTATTATACATGCAATGCCCTCTACAGGTCAGTAGTGGAATGAATCAGAAAGAAAAAAATATTTTTCAGATTCGGTTACTATGCAGTAATATGATTTTAATTTCTAGATATGTCAATGTGCTCTCATTTGTAGCCTAAACATTTTTTCAAGAAAAATGCTCTACACATTTTTCAAATCCCCAAACAGACTTTCAAGGACTGTTTCAAGGGTCTAATATTGACACTTTATAAAACTTATTTAAATCTTAAGGAAAAAGAAATTATATATACTGCCACTATACTCATGTCATTAGTTATCAAGTTACATGGTATAAAAATGAAAAATATATTCCGTATCAGTAAATTCAGCTGTCTTCATTTTATTTTATAAAAAGATATAACAATTCTAGTTTAAAATTATAATATGCATCACCTAAAAATACATAGAGACTCGTATTCTTTAACCTAATATTATCAATATTTAATCTACTTCTACCAATGTCCAATGTATCCAACTTAAAAAAATCCCCTTGTGGCTAATACGTATATATAACAAAATAAGAAACTTATTTCAGTGGAATCAGTTTCTCAGTATTTGAAACATACTGCTGTCTTCAATTTAAGAAATAAGGAAAGAGTGAATAAAGAGTACAGTATTTGCTGAGGGTCTAAGTTCAATTTTTTGCAAGTGGCTAGCCAGTTGTGCCAACACCACTTGTTGAAGAGGCTTTCTTTGCTCCATTTAGGATTTCTTGCTCCTTTATCGAAAATTAGGTGACTGTATGTCTGGGGAACACTTTCTGAGTATTCAAGCCTACTCCACTGATCTGAGGGCCTGTACTTATTCCAATACCATGCTGTTTTGATAACTATTGCTTTGTAGTAAAGTTTGAAATTGGGGAAAGTAATTCCTCCCATGTTCTTTTTCCCAATGATTGCTTTCGCTATTCTAGGGTGTTTATTGTTCCAAATGAATTTCAAAAGTGCCTGATCCACTTCTTTGAAGAAGTCGTGGGGATCTTTAGAGGGATCACATTAAATCTGTATAATGCCTTGGGTAGTATTGCCATTTTGATGATGTTAATCCTGCCAATCCATGAGCAGGGTATGTGTATCCATTTCCGCGTATCCTCTCTTATTTCCTGGAGCAGATTTTTTTAGTTTTCTTTGTATAGGTCCTTCACATTTGTAGTCAAGTTGATTCCAAGATATTTGAGTTTGTGTGGCACTATTGTGAATGGGGTTGTTTTCTTAATGTCCATTTCTTTCTTATGACTAATGGTGTATAGAAAGGCCATTGATTTCTTAGACCCCCAGCTAATATCATGTACGAAGATGAAATCCAAATGGATGAAAGACCTTTGATATCAGACCTGAAACCATAAAATACATAGAACAACACGTAGGCAAAACACTCCAGGACATTCAGACTACAAGCATATTCAAGGAGGAAAATGCACTCTCCAAGCAGGTGAAAGCAGATATTAACAAATGGGAGTATATTAAGCTGAGAAGCTTCTGCACCTCAAAGGAAATAGCGCCCAGGATACAAGAGTCTCCCACGGAGTGAGAGAAACTATTCACCCAATACCCATCAGATAAGGGGCTAATTTCAAAAATATATACAAGGTGCTGACAGAACTTTACAAGAAAAAAACATCTAATCCCATCAAAAAATGGGGAGAAGAAATGGACAGACACTTTGACAAGGAAGAAATACAAATGGCCAAAAGACACATGAAAAAATGCTCCACATCACTAATCATCAGGGAGATGCAAATCAAAACAACTATGAGGTACCACCTCACACCACAGAGAA
>PVKC010015346.1:0-21477 GCA_004027635.1 Crocidura indochinensis
ATCAAAGTGTCTGTTCATTTCTTCTCCCCACTTTTTGATGGGATTAGATGTTTTTTCTTCTAAAGTTCTGTTAGTGCCCTGTATATTTTGGATATTAGCCCCTTATCTGATGGGTGTTGGGTGAATAGTTTCTCCCACTTGGTGGGTGACTCTTGTACCCTGGGCACTATTTCTTTTGAGGTGCAGAAGCTTCTGAGTTTAATGTATTCCCATCTGTTGATCTCTGCTTCCACTTGTTTGGAGAGTGCAGTTTCCTCTTTGAAGATGCCTGTAGTCTCAATGTCATGGAGTGTTATACCGAAGTGTTGTTCTATATACTGTATGGTATCAGGTCTGATATCAAGGTCTTTAATCCATTTGGATTTTACCTTAGTACATGATGTTAGCTGGGGTCTTTATTCGATTTTTTGCAAGTGGCTAACCAGTTCTGCCAGCACCACTTGTTGAAGAGGTTTTCCCTGCTCCACTTAGGATGCCTTGCTCTTTTGTCAAAAATTGGGTAATTGTAAGTCTGGGGGACAATGTCTGAGAACTCAAGCCTATTCCACTGATCTGAGGGTCTGTTTTTATTTCAGTACCATGCTGTTTTGATAACTATTGCTTTGTAGTACAGTTTAAAGTTGGGGAGAGTAATGCCTCCCATTTTCCTTTTCCCTAGGAGTGCTTTAGCTATTCCAGGGTGTTTATTGTTCCAGATGAACTTCATAAGTGTTTGATCCACTTCTTTGAAGAATGTCATGGGTATTTTTAAGGAGACTGCATAAATCTGTATAATGCTTTGGGGAGTATTGCCATATTAATTAGCAGGGTATGTGTTTCCATTTCTGTGTGTCCTCTCTTATTTCTTGGAGCAGGGCTTTATAGTTTTCTTTGTATAGGTCCTTCACGTCTTTGGTCAAGTTGACTCCAAGATATTTGAGTTTGTGTGGCAATATTGTGAATGGGATTGCCTTCTTGACTTCTTTCTGTTCCCTATCATTATTGGTGTATAAAAAGGCCATTGATTTCTATGTGTTAATTTTGTAGCCTGCCACCTTGCTATGTGAGTCTATTGTTTCTAGAAGCTTTTTGGTAGAGTCTTTAGGGTTTTCTAAGTAGAGTATCATGTTGTCTGCAAACAATGGGAGCTTGACTTCTTCCTTTCTTATCTGGATTTCCTTGATATCTTTTTTTGTCTGATCGCTATAGCAAGAACTTCCAGTACTATGTTAAAGAGGGGTGGTGAGAGCGGACAGCCTTGTTTTGTACCAGAATTTAAAGTAAAGGCTTTTAGTTTTTCTCCCTTGAGGATAGTATTTGATACAATAAACTAGTTCGAATTATACATAGAACTGTCAAAGAGCAATGCTTTTAAATTTTATCTACATGGTATTCAAAGTACTCTGTATAGTTGAATCCGAATTCAAAAGAACATAGGTAAGTTACATAGGTAACTTACGTAGGTAACTTACATAGGTAAGTTTGTCTTTTCTAGAAAAGCCAAATAATTTACATTATCATTTCAAGAGTGGATTGCAGCATAGATTATATTTTTGGTTTATTAAATAGGGTAACCCATCATTCTAAATTGTGTTATAAATGTGATTTTATTGATACTCCTATGATGCTTATTGTTTATTAAAAGATATGCATTTTATGTGATAATTTTGAGCTATTTTAGGCATTAGAAAGAGAAAAATTAATCCATGTCATGTTCTCAATGTCATGCAAAAAATGAAATGAAAGTGGTTGAAGAAGGCAATTATAAGATTTAATTTTCACGCTAATAAGCTCAAAGTACTTATATATCATTATTCAATTGATTTTTTACAAGCCACTTGAGAGTTGTAGGGAACAGCTATCTTATAATTAGAAAATTTAATGCAGAAACACCACATGCTGTATTAACTATAAAAGTGGGATTAAGAGTCACAACCTCTGGTTTGCCCACTAAATTATGTTGGGCCTGTTCCAGAGTTTTAGAGTTTCCTCCTCTGAATTGTGTTTCCTGTGTAGCAATGAACTAAATGGCTAAATATTTTCTGAACATTCTAGTTTAATGTGAAAAGAAACATTTAGAACGAACTAACTTCATTTGTTGGTCAACGTCTCAATTTAGAGAATATCTATAAAACATTTATGAAAGCATGTGAATCACTATTAAAATATAATTTGCATACTGATTAGACAAAATCATTTAGAAGTACAACATTCATTCAGCTTTCTGTCACTCAATCTGATTCTTCAAAATTATCTATCTCTGATTTTCTGTATTTGCCCTAAATTTACCTGTCAAACTAGTATTTTCTTTGAACTAAATAGTTGTCACTGTTTGCTTGGTCCAGACACTAAGGAAATTTGTGGAGTCCCTGAGGAAAGTGGGATTCAGTGAATGAAAAACATAGGTCACTCTCACAGAAGTGAGGGTTAATTGAGTCTGTTTATTGAAGGTTACAGTGGGGTCTTTAAGCAAGAAATTTGCAAGTCATCATTTTTTGTGTTATGTAAAATAAATTCTGTTTTTCTGCAGTTCAACATTATACTTCCTTGCTAACAAAAGCTTAGATAACTGTCAGTACATTCTGCTTAATCTACAAATTTCTTTATTATTCACAATTTGCATGTCTTTTACTTTTAGGACTTCAACGGATAACTATACTTTCTAAATATTCTCTAAAGCAGTTTTGTTTTTGTTTATTTGTTTTGTTAATTTGTTTTTTATATTTTGTATTTTTTATATTGACCAAAATGGATTACATATCTTTCACAGTAATATTTTAGGTACATATTAACAATGAATCAAGGGATTTCAATCACTAAAGTTGTCCTCCCTCCACCCCCATTCTCAGCTTGCATCCCAGATTCCTCTCCCTTACCCCCCAGGTTGCTAGTATAAGTGGTCCCCTCTGTATCTAGCTTGCTCTAGATTGGGTATCAATTTAAAGCAGCATTTTTCAACCACTGTGCTGTGGCACACTAGTGTGCCTTGATTTATTATCTGGTGTACCATGGAAAAAATTCCAATTTCATCCATAACAATGTGACTTCAGCTCACAAATAAACCAATCATTATATTATTTCATAATAAAGTACTTATAAAATCATTGCTTACTTTATATATAGTCAATATAGGCATAGAGTTAAAGTTTTTAACATTTTCTAATGGTAGTGTGCCTCATGATTTTTTTTTTCAGGAAAAAAAGTGTGCCTTTGCACAAAAAGGTTGAAAAACACTGCTCTAAAGTCTAACTAAAAGACAGGCTTTAATTAAGGGGGCAAATTGTGACTAAAATGATAAGCTTCAATTAAGGGGCAAGAAGTTGGGTCTATTTTTGGAGCAAATAATTTCCTGGGAAAAGCTTTCTTAATAGCCCACTTTAATTCCAGGCCAAATCTTCGGTGTTATTTTCAAGGTAAAAGATTAGCAAGTAACCAGATGTCCCTATGCACCAGATATGTCTTAAAACAAACATTCATTTCATCTGAGAGGACAGGGCCTTTAGCAGAACAATAAGGTACAAGACATTCTATCAACAGCTAACTGCACTGTTAGTTATTTCAATTTCAATATGTTTTGCTTGATGCTGTTTTTCAGGTAAAGACATATTTAGTTAAGGCTGCATTTGCCTGTACTAATTCTTTAAGCTAGAGGTAAATTCTCAAATTTATACATACTTGGCATGGCAGAAAGGAGATTCATATTTAGGCCAAATAAATGCTCACAACTATGAATAATCTAAGATTGAGATATACCATAGCTTCCTTCAAGGAAGTAGACTCTTTGAAAAATTGTCTCAGCCATGCTGGGATCATTGCCTCCATCACAGAATGGCTGGCTGCCTTAAATCATCTCCAGAGCAGGCCTATTGGTTTTCAGCTTCCTCTAAAACGGAGCTGTGGCAAAAATTACAATTTTCCTCTTTTTATAATGTTTTGTTGTTGCTGTTGTTGTTGTTGTTGTTGTTGTTTGGGTCACACCCAGCGGTGCTCAGAGTTATTCCTGGCTCTACACTCAGAAATCACTTCTGGATGCTGGGATTCAAACCACTGTCCTTCTGCATGGAGGACAGACGCCTTACCTTCATGCTATCTCTCTGGCCTCCTAGATACTGCTTTTTTTTTTTTTTACATTTTTCTCCATTTTTTTTATCCTATTTTTAAGATACTTGAATATTTCCCCTGATATAATGATGTCTCTTTCTCCTGAATTTACCTAAAACATGTTCATTCTAATTTTTTCCTGAAATTGTTCTTAAAATTCATATTAAACATTTCTTATTTTTAAATTCAGGTTTTATTTTTGTCTCTGATATCACGTATGCTAACATTGTTTATTTCACTGCTACTTTTATTGAGTATTTATTATTACATTGTTATTTACAATAATTACATTTATTATTCACCCTAAAATATATGTAGGATTAAAATAAAGCATTGTATTTTAGTTTAGCTAAGATTTGCTTGCTATTATGTACTAATAAGTCTTTAATAAGTTGGCAGTAAGTAAATAATAAATTGGCATTAAAATGTTGAATTATATATAAATGTAATAGAAATTAGTATTTAAAGTTAATTTAGAAACCAGAAATAATTTTTAAATTATTAGATTATGATAATTAATAATGGAAGGTGTGAGGAATACTCCTGTAAACTGAATGGTGAGTCACATAAGCATTATTAGTTTTGTTATTTTCTTACGTGCTAAAGAAAGTGCCTTTAGATATGTTTATATATATTATATGTAATCTGAAAAGTATAATAATGACTGGAGAGGCTGTAGAGAAGGCATGGAGGTAGGGTATTTGACTTGCATACAGAAGCACGGTGGTTCGAATCCCAGCATCCCATATGATCCCCAGAGCCTGCTAGGAGCTGTTTTTGAGTGTAGAGCAGGAGTAACCCCTGAGTGCTACCGGGTGTGACCCCCCAAAAAAACAAAAACAAAAGCAACAAAAAGACTAGAAGTCATTTTATATTAATATTAATCTTGATTGATTTATATTCTCAGGTAAGATATAATTTTGGTTGTTATACTATTATCTCTTCAGACTCTCATTGATTTATATGTAAACAATCAAGAACTGTCCTGAGATCAATTTGTAAAGTCTTTTGTTAATTTGTCATTTCAAATATATCCATCCATAGTTGTTAAAATCAATTACCTCATAATAGTGTGTAGTTGATCACAATTGTAACTTTTAATTTTGTATGCAAATATTTATTAGTGGACACCTTAAAATGCTTCATTTATCCTTAGTCCATATATATATATATCATTCTAATACTTTAGTAAAATACTTCATATACAATTAAACAAATATCTCTTGACCTCTTATTAGACGAAGCAGACAGGACCAGCTGTTGTCAATAAATCTTAGTCATGTCAAAATATTTAAGAAGTCTGGGGCTGGTGAGGTGGTGCTAGAGATAAGGTGTCGGCCACTAGCCAAGAAAGGACCGTGGTTCCATCCCCTGGCGTCCCATATTGCCAGGGGCAATTTCTGAGCACTTAGCCAGGAGTAACCCCTGAGCATCAAACCAAAAAACAAACAAAAAAAATTTAGAAAGTCTTTAAAATTCTAACTTTCATTCAAGCTATTTTAATTTATGATTTTATTAACAAAAATCAGAATTAGGCAATAACATACATGTATAAAGTTGTTTATTATAGCATTCTTGTAAATGTCAAAATATCGTCAATCAAATCAAGAGAAATAAATATTGCATTTTTGTAAATCTGAAACTGAATGTAAATATAGGATAACCTTGAAAAATAATATTTTATACCAGGCAGATATTGGCATAATTATTGTTCCATAGAAATATTTTATACAGTATTTAAGCACCTTCATGATCAGATTCATTTTTGAAAACAACTTAAGCTCCTCAAGGCCTGGAGAAATAGTAGAAAATTGAGGTAATTTTCTTGCATGCAACCAACTATAATTCTAAACCATTTACCACTATGGTCTCGATACTCCGATTAGGAATAACCCTTCAGCATAGATAAACATAATCCTTGAGCACTGCCATATATGTCCCAAATGTCCTCTTCCACAAAAAAAAAAAAAAAAAGGAAGAAAGAAGAAAGCTCCTATTTTTACCCACAAAATACCCCTTTACCATGTGAATTATCTTTCTTTTCTTTTTTTGTCATTGTGAAAATGTGTAAGGAAGTAAACAAAAACTCTTAACATACGGAATAAACAGAAACATCATTCAAATGACATTTTTAAGAATGATTAGGGAAATTGAAATTAGTTAAGTTCCTGGGAAAGATAATTCAGAAAAAGCAAATATTAAAATTTTGATGTTGGAAAGTGCTGTTGTCATTAACATTAAAGAAAAAAAATAAATTATTCAGTTCTGAATTCTTCCATCTCTGCATAAGCAATCTTTCCAACATGATAGCCTTAGTTCTGCTGTCAGAGTCTAAGTGTTTGTTTCTATTAGACATTGACTATTTCATTGTTTTCTTTGTTTATATAACACCACATGTATGTGATAACAGGAATTATTTGTCTTTTAACATCTGGGTTATTTTGCTTAACCTGATACTATCTTGTTATCCTGCTGATATGATTTTTAATAAATATTTATCATTTATTTCCAGAAAAATAAAAATTAACTTTAATCGCTCACGTTAACCTTATTTATATGACTATATTATAACTATCATACCACTGCAAAATATGTTACTACATCATAAACACCAATATATCAATATCCCTCCACTATTATCCATTATTACCCCTATTATCCCTATCTAATCCTCCATGATTCCTCCTCCCTGTTAACAGTGGTGATGTTCTTCCTTTATATGCAATGGAAAATAAATAAAGAGCCTATTAAAAGTTGTATGGTGCATAGTTAACACAGAAAGTTATATAATAATGAGACAGCAGTACAATGAGTAAGGATTACTTTGCAAGTATATGACCCAGAGTTGATCTTCAGCACCACATTAGTGGTGACCTGAGGTTCACCAGGAGTGACATCTGAGATTGTTTAGGTAAGATCATTTGTAAAATCTCAACATTTTCCCTGAAAATTCTTTTATTTAAATTATTTGTAAATTTGCATATTTGTTATGAATACATTTATTGCCTATTGTACAATTAATTTTACATTGGGCAATAAAAAGTTTGAACACAAATTTATTTCTCTTATGAATTCACTACATAATATAAAAAGGCATATTCCTCATCTAAAAATAATTTATGATATACTAGATACCAGACATAATACCAAGATAGAGTGACAGATAAGCATGAATAACAGAGACTCACCCACCAGAAAAAGTTTTATATTTTCTTTGAAAGCAAATAATAATCATATAACTATTTTAGTTTTGTTTTATAAAATAATTGTAAAATTCCCTTGACTTTGTGACTATTTTGTTTGAATATTTTAATAAATATATCTTAAAAGCTATTCTATTACAATAAAGATAATTGATAACAAGTCTGTTATGAAATACTCATACTGTTACAATAGTATCTCATTTGTCACAACACTAACTTTACCAATGAAACTGAGAAAAATAGACAAAACCCCAGAAAATTTTTAATATATATTTAACTTTCCCACAAATAAGTAAGAAATCTTAAATCTAGGTCATTTTTTTCAACTTAATATTGAATTTTTTTCATTGATAGTGTACAAAATTATACTTTATGCACATTACATTGAATAAATGACTAATAAATGTTAAGTATTATCAATTTAATATTATTATAAATAATAAAATTAATAAAAAGTGATATTGAAAACAGTCCTGATACAAGATACATGCATATAACATAAAATAGTCACACAGGCTTACTTAATGAGAAAAGGCATTAAATACATACTATACATTATTTAACCCCTACCCTATTTGTTTTTCTTATGGCCACAATCTACTCAAAGTATCCTATAACTAGGAAGATAATTCAATAAAATATAAATGGACACATATTTTCCTAGAGGCTTTCTTGAATCACTCTTGGTAGGTTAACATCTTTTGTCTTCATTTTTTTTCTTTTTAGCAAAGTACATGTAATAAGTAGATAGCCATACTGAACATGTGAAGCAAAAGCTATATGTGACATATGTGATAGAGAAATATTGTAGAAAATTTGATTTATAAGTGCATCATGAGCCAGTTTTAGTTTGACTATTAAAAGATATCTCAAGTCATAAAATAATTCAATAAATGTTTGAATTAGTTATTGTTTGAAATAAAATGCAACCAGTTCAAAAATGATTTTTAATAAAAATTAGTCCCACTTTTATTTTACTTTTTATTTGTGTGTGTGTGTGTGTGTGTGTGTGTGTGTGTGTGTGTGTGTGTGTGTGTGGTTTTTGGGTCACACCTGGCAGTGCTCAGGGTTATTCTTGGCTTCATGCTCAAAAATTCAAAAATGTTTTGAAAATAAAATTTTGCAAAGGTGTATGTTTCAAAATAAAAATAAGACTAATAAAAAAGTAAAAACCAAATAATAAAATCATGTTCCAAACAATAATCTAAAGCGTAAAGAGATGTAATGGTGATTTATGTAATTAAGTTTATTTAAAAAAAGAGGTTTTCATACAAAATGATAGTCTTAAAATATTAAAGGATAAGTAAATATGTATCATTTACATCTTGTTAGAAATCTGGATTTAGTTATAATTAAAATTAATAAATTAATTAGTTTGGGGACATTAGATAAAGTAGATCAAGCCATTTGATATCAAACCATAGAAAGATTAATATTAATTAAATATACTTTCATAAAATTTTCTGTGTCATTGCTCACAAATTGTTATTTTGCTCATAAGGTTACAAGTTACTGAGGCAGTGTCCCACTAGAAAAAAAGCAATTTATTATGGAAATAAATATGTATATTTTATTGTACAAACACTTTAATTGTTGGAAAAAAGGGTACAAAATGAATAATTTATAGTAATCACGTATTATATAGACTATAATGCGGTAAGATAGTCATACATTCCAAAAATACTACAGTTAAATGTGAAGTAAAAGATGTCAAGATTTCATTGTTGTTGACTCTAGCTTGGACATTTAGTTGTGTCCTTAACACCACCAATGCACATTTGAGAACTCTTTGGTCACTTTCACCCTATCCTTTCATATTTGTGTTTCTCCTACTCTACACAACTTATTTCTTTTACCTAAATATTCTCCAGGGCCTAGACAACCCCTTTTATATTTTTACTGATTTTGAAAAATCTCTTAATTTAAACATCATGGTTTATAAATTTGTTAATAATACAGTTTTTTTTTCAGTTACAAAATTGTTCATGATTGAATTTCAGTTATATAGTGCACAACACCTCCCACAGTGAATTATTCAGCCACAAATGTCCCCGGTTTCCCTTCTACTCTTCAACTTGTCTTCTCACCTGCCTGCCTCTGGGGCTGAAATATTTTCTCTCTGTGTGTGTGTGTGTGTGTGTGTGTGTGTGTGTGTGTGTGTGTGTGTGTGTGTGTGTGCTGTTAGGTCACATTCGATGGTGCTCAGGGGTTACTCCTGGTTCTGTGCTCCGAAATCACTCCTGGCAGACTTGGGGACCATATGGAATGCTGGAATTAGAACCACCATCTGTCTTGAATTGACTGCATACAAGGCTAATGCCCTACTGCTGTGCTATCTCTCTGGGCCCTAATTTTTTAATTAATTAATTTTATTTATTTTTAAAATTATATTTAAGCATCATTACAAACATGTTTATAGTTGGGTTTTATGCATATAAAAGAACTCCCCCTGTCACCAGTGCAACTCTCCCATCATGAATGCCCCACATTTCCCCATCCACTGTCAATATTCGAAACAGACATTCTATTGCTATTTTATATTTTATAATATACTTAAGCACAATGATTACAAGCATGTTTATATTTGGGTTTCAGTTATAAAAACTGTACACAATCCAGTGGCGTAAGCTGTAGAGTTTTTGCCTTGCACATGATAACCTAGGACAGACTGTGGTTCGATTGCCTAGTGTCCCATATGGTCCCCTTAGCCAGAAGCAATTTCTGACTGCATAGCCAGGATTAACCTCTAAGCTTTACCAGGTGTGGTCCAAAAACAAACAAACAAACAAGCAAAAAAGTACACCCTTCACCAAGTGTAACCTTCCTACCAACAATGCTTCTATCTCCATCCATCCCCATCCTGCCTGTCTTATAGAAAGGCCTTCTATTTTCTCACTCAATACCATTATCATGACAGCTGTCGATGTATTTATTTCTCTAACTGTGCTCACCAATCTTTATGGCAAGTTAGATATCTTGGACTGGTCATTTTAAAATTCATCTCTATTGTCTCTGGGTATTATCACCATACTATCCATTATGTTTTCTTAGATCCTACAGATAGTTAGAAAATTATATGTCTATCTCTCACTGACTCATCCATGTACAGGAAAATTTCATGACTTCATTTTTTCCTGTTGGCTGTGTAGTATTCTATTGTGTAGATGTACTATAGTTTCTTTAGCCACTCATCTGTTGCAGTGCAGAGAGCATTTTTGTATTGTGTTTTTGTGTTCCTAGCATGTATCACTAGGTGTGGTATAGCTGGATCATATGGGAACACAATTCCCAGTTTTTGAGGAAACACCATATTGTTTTTCAGAATGGGTGGACTAACCGGTATTCCAACCATCAGTAAATAAGAGTTTCTTTCTACCCACATCACTTCTAGCGTTGATTGTTCTAATTCTTTGTGATATGTGCCAGTCTGTGGTGTGAGATGTACTTCATAGTTGTTTTGAATACGTCTCCCTGATGATTAGTGGTGTGGATCATTTTATCATTTGAATATCCATAGAATGTTTCCCAGACATGCAATCAATCAATATTTGATAAAGCAGCAAGAAACATAAAATGTAGCAAAAAAGTCTCAACAAGTGCCATAGTTATATGTAGTATAAAGGGTATTTTTCAGATATGCCTCCTTTTCATATTTTAATCTCCTTTTATCCTAGCCACTCAATAAGTGGAAGCAATACTTTATATATTAATTTTCCTACTTGATTTTGGCCATTCTAGTGATAGTCCAGTGTTACTGCTATTTATATATCCAGAATTATTCATTATGGTCCTTAAGGATCACATGACATATAAAATATTCAATCGGATTGGCCCCTTGCTAAACAAGTGAGGTATCCACTGTCCTGTGTCTCTAGAATAATTTTTTGTTTGTTTGGGGGCCACACCCAATGATGCTCAGGAGTTACTCCTGACTGAGTTCAGAAATCGATCCTGGCTTGGGGTAGCACATGAGACACCGAGGATTGAACCTAGGTCCATCCTGGATCAGCAGTGTGCAAGGCAAGCATCCTTTTGCTGTGCTATTGCTCTGGCCCCTCTAGAATAATTTTTTGACAGATAGCAAGCAGAATAAAGAGAAAACAATATCTTTTGATACAGAGTCAAAAGAGAAAAATCAAAAGGGGTAACTTGAAATCAAAGACCTTGGAAATATCTTTGTGCTGCATATACATCTGTCTCCCAGTCTTTTTGTGTTAATTAAAATTCACATTATAAGCCAAGTCTCTTACTTTTGGTTTTGGGTCACACCAGGTCACATAGCTGGTTACTCCTGGCTATGTGATCAGAAATCTCTCCTGGCTTTAGGGACCATATGGGACGCCAGGGGATGGAACCAAGGTCCATCCTAGGTTAGTGTGGGCAAGGAAATGCCTTACCACTTGTGCCACCACTCCAGCCCCATAATCCAAGTCTTTAAAAACACATTAGTTAAAATGAATCCTGACCCCCATGTAGATTTATCCTTCATTTTCCTCATATTTAAGATTCCAGACATAAAGAATATGCATTTCAGAGTCTAATTTTGACCTTGATCTTTTCATGTCTAGGCTTTCTTTCTCTTTTTTATATTGTAATTTATTTTTTATTTTAGGTACTTTATCATTGTACCCTAATGCTCATGATGCCAGTTTGCCTTTAGGAAATGAACCTGGACGCTCAAGACCCAATAGACAATACTTAATCGTGTAGATTTTTTTATAGTGTTCATTACCATATCGCATAGTTTTCTAGTTTTGAAAATTATGGTTGTTTTTGAGAATGCTCTATACAAAATCTAACTCAGAAAAACTTTCTTCAGTAAAGTTTAACCTCACTAATGATTATTTGCCTAGAAAATGAAAAACCTTTATAACTGACTTGACTGCTTTATATTTTTTAATTTATAATTTTAATGGGTTCTGATCCATTATATCTGGGTCTGTCTTTTTTTTTTCTTTTATAAAATCTTTATTTAAGCACTATAATTACAAGCATTATTGTAGTTGGATTTCAGTCATACAAAGAACACCTCCCTTCACCAGTGCAATCTTCCCAAAACCAATGCCTCTCTCTTTATTCCCACCCCTGTCTATATTCAAGACAGGCATTCTACTTCTCTCATTCATTAACATTGTCATGCAAGTTGTTCATGTAGTTATTTCCCTAACAGCATTCACCACTCTTTGTGGTGAACTACATATTATGAGCCAGTCCTTCTGGCCCTTAATTCTATTGTCTTTGGGCCTTATTACAACAATGTCTAATTTTTCTTAAAACCCACAGATGAGTGAGACTATTCTGCATCTATCTCTCTCCCTCTGATTTATTTCACTCAGCATAATAGATTCCATGTACATCCAGGTATAGAAAAATTTTATGACTTTATCTCTTCTGACAGCTGCATAATATTCCACTATGTATATGTAACACAGTTTCTTTAGCCATTAATCTGTTGAAGGCATCTTGGTTGTTTCCAGAGTCTGGCTATTGTAAATAGTGCTGCAATGAATATAGGTGTGAGGAGGGATTTTTGTACTGAGTTTTTTTGTTCTTGAGGTATATCCTTAGGAGTAGTATAGCTGGATCATATGGTAGCTCAGTTTCCAGTTTTGGAGGAATCTCCATATTGTTTTCCATAAAGGCTGAACTAGATGGCATTCCCACCAGTAGTGAATGAGTGTTCCTTTCTCTCCACATCCCTGCCAGCACTGCTTGTTCTTGTATTTTGTGATGTATGCCCAGTCTTTGTGGCGTGAGATGGTAGTTTTGATTTACATCTCCTTGATAATTAATGATGTGAAGCATTTTTTCATGTGCCTTTGGTAATTTGTATTTCTTATTTGAGAAATTGTTCATTTCTTCTCCTCATATTTTTGATGGGGTTAGATTGATTTTTTCTTGTAAAGTTCTATCAGTGCCTTGCATATATTGGATATTAGTCCCTTATCTGATGGATATGGAGTTAATAGTTTCTCCCATGTTTAGGGAGGCTATTGTATCCTAGTCACTATTTCCTTTGAGGGGCAGAAGCTTATCAGCTTAATATAGTCCCATTTGTTTATCTTTGCTTCCACTTGTTTGGAGAGTTAGGCACTCTTTCTAAACACCGCCTTTAATAACATGCTGCCTAACTAAGCTACTTTATCATACTTTACCTGATATACTGTCATACCTCATATATTGTCAATTTACCTCATATATTGTGAATCATATTCCTCAATGGGGACATGGTAGGAACTCATAGTCCTGTAAAAAAAATGGTATTCTGGAAGTTTTTATAAAATTGGAGATGGGCCCTTAGTTATAGACAAATGATCATTGAATATCTCAGGATAAATTTTAGACTCTTTATATCTGGCTAATTCAGCAATTCACCTTTATGACATTGTCAAACTGCAAGCTCTGCCATGTATTACCCCAAAACAAAAATAAATTAAAAATTGAAATGTAAATATATAACTCATCAAAAATACATCAGGTTTTTCATCACAAATTAAAGCTTTATCAATAAAGAACATTTATCCCATATGTTTATTAGAGCATGATTCATAATAACCAAGATGAGAGAAGAACATTTATCAAGGATTAATGAAAATATAATACTGGTGCGTACTATTGGTGTGTGCCCAGTGAGTACTGTTCAACAATGAAAAGAAAAATATCTTATCTTTAGTGACTGTATAAATGGAACTTGAGGGAACTATACTAAGTAAAATAAGTGCTCATGGCATCACTTTTTTTGAAGTAAAACTCAAACAAGCAATTAAATTAAGCCTACTGACAAAATAAATTGGTGGAGTTAGGTGGAGAAAAAATTGGTTAAAGACATAAAAGAATAGATTTTTAGCTTTATAAGTGAAAGGTTGTGGTTTATTGGGGGTAGTCATAAAGCATTATCTTGTGAACATTTTAAAAAAATCCTACATACAAAATGGATTAACACACTGTCTGATGTCCCATTCAATAGGATATAGGGGAGGTGGACATTCTTCCCTAGATAGAAAGCTTACATCAAGCAATGCCAGTAGTTTATAAGAGAAAGCTGAGATAGGCAACCCCTCTCTTAGAAATGCAGGTTAACTGAAGCAAGGGCCAACTTGTGGTTGATGTGGGTGAGAGTATTATAAGATACTAATGGAGACATAACTTTCCTCAAGGAACCTGTGGAAAGATAATTCAGATAAAATCTGCCACACTGCTACTAAAATTTTGTTCTTACAGCATCTAACAACAAAGGAGAAGTCTGAAAATAGTCGATAAATCACAAGTGGGTATTACTTCAAGGGTATCCTTCAATACTGTTTGTAGATTCTGTCTTTTAACTCTCTTAGAAACAAAAAAAAATTTGAGGTGAAAGTCCTGAGGGGAGTTTCACTCATTTCAAGCCAAGATCAGAACAACAGTCCTTATGAGACCTTTGCTTATATGTAGCCAAATTGATTCAACTTCTTTCAATCCGCATAGACTAATAATTATTTTCATTCAGCTATTAAAACATTATCAGGTATGATAGTTTACTAAGAACTATTTTTAATTTTTAAAATCTGTGGCTATAAGAACAAGGCCCTGTGTCAGTACCAGGAAATGAAGGTGAATCCTGAGGCTTAGAGCTGCAAAAATCAGAGCATCAGTTTATAAATTTTTTATCTTGGACAGTCTAGTGCTATGAGAGCTGACAAAGGAAAAATGTGAAGTAAATCTCTCCATGATGAAAAAGCAGTGCTATCTGATTTAACATGTCAGAGAAAATTTGAGGAATAAATAGCACTCCCATGAAGGGAAATATTAAAATGATGCCCACCAGCTTAAACAAGGTACTAAGAGAGCACAAAAATGCCCTCCAAAAGTATCCCAGAAGATTATTACAGTAGACTACTGACTCTCTGGTTTACTTCATTTATTTTATTTTTTTCTTTTGATACCACAATGGTGTTGCTCAGTTGTTATTCCTGGCTCTACATAGGTTCAGGAATCACTCCTGAAGGGAGTTGGGGACAATATAAGGTGTCTGAGATTTGATTCTGTTGGCCACAGGCATGGCAAGCAACCTACACACTGTTCTGTCGCTACAGGCTCTGTGTTATATTTTTTATTGTGAATAATAAAATGAATTTTTAAACAAAATTATGCATTAATTAATGGGGTCTTGGCACAAGCCCATTAAATCGTTTTCTTATTTTTTTCACTAGCAATTGATTTCCAATGCTAGCTGTTTGGGGGACTTTGCTATGCACAGGTCTTTAAAGTTGGTTTGACAAAAATAGAGTATGAAAACTTATATACATGAGTTGCCACCTGGTTGTAAAGTATACCATACAGAAGTGGAATTGGGAAAGAAAAACATGTTTTAGATTCTCCTATATATTTTAATATTATTCTGGTTTCTATTTGTGTATGTCAAGAAATTGCTTGTTTAGTTTTTTTTTTTTTTGGCTTTTGGGCCAAACCCGGTGATGCTCAGGGGTTACTCCTGGCTATGCACTCAGAAATCTCCCCTGGTTTATGAGATTTGGGACGCCCAGGGATTGAACCCAGGCTCGTCCTAGGTTAGTGCTAGCAAAACCAAAGGCCCTACTGCTGCCTTTCACTCTGGCCCCAGTTTTCAGGCATCTTTCAGGATAAAATAATACATTAAGTAGGAAAGCTCCCACACCCCACTTCCCAAAGGCAATAAGTTTTGGGGATGTAATAAAAGTTATTGGTGTCAGAGTTGAACCCCATTGAATAGCCTGAAGCTGAGCTACCACAAAGATTAATCAAACAAGACATAACTACTAGAGAAAAGCATAAGAAAGGGGCTCAGAGATAATCAAAATAGAGGAAAACCAGATACCTATCTAATGCTAATCAAGTCTAAACAGGATTTTATGTCTCAAAGAAGGGTGTGCATCATTTATATGGATATATTCCTCCAGGGGAGATGGCAGAGCAGAAGAGTGAATACTGAACTCTCATTCCAAATGTAATTCCCTGGGAATGTTGGGCATTCTGATAATTCAGAAATTAAAAGTCCTTATCACATTTTATACCCCTTTTCTCAGACTATGCATTCTCTAGCTGGACTTATTTTTGAATGACTTCATACACAAAATCTTAAGGTATATATATGAAATGAAATTTAAAGAGGTTACTCTAGTCACTGGTCCTAAGGCTGCCAGGACACAAGTTGTGGATACCGGAACCTGATAAGAGAAGCTACAACAGGAACAAAAAGATCAACTGATTCCCATTCTTCCCTTTGGCAAACACACTTATAACAAACTCTTACTTGGGCTTGGAGCAGGTTTGGAGAAAGACTATTGAAACCAACTTGAAACCGGAAATAAGGACTTGTGTTCTCTGGGCCATTTGTTGGTATTGCACACATGTATAGACAGCACACACATTATGCCCAAACACATTTCTCCTTCATATCCCTTTTGAAATGTGTACTTTTAGCATTCCTACTTAAACTTTGGTTGTGTACTAGGGCTCACAACTCTCCACCTTTGGAGAAGCCTGAATTCCTTTTCAACATACCTCTTTTCTCTCTCTCTCTCTTCCTTTCTCTTTTTCTCTCTCTTCTCTTTCTGTCTCTCAGTGTTTCTCTGTCTCTCTCACCTGTCTTTTTTGTCTGTATTTCTTTCATCCCCTTTTTCTGGATTTCCAAATAAAATCTGTTTTCATTTTACTGCTTCTCCTCTTGAAACTTTTGGTGAATCAAGGACTGTCTACTCACCTTGCAATGTTCAGTTCTACATCTCCCCAGTCCTTCTCCAGGCGACTTAAATGTAGTGCCAATGAAAAAGCAGCAGCCTAAAAAAAAAAGGGAATCTACCTTTCTTCTCTATTTCTGTTCACAAATTGAAACAGTTCCAAATACTTTTAAACATATTCAATTCTCAGTCTAAATAAATACTAAATACTGGCAGCTATTTATTATATTCCATTTGAATACCTTTATTCTATCTGGGTAATTCCTTGCTGTATCTCCTTTCTGCTTCCAACATTACCCTCATGACTCTGTTACCTAGTGATTTTCTGAAATAAAGTGCCAGTGGTCATTTCTCTGTTTATAATTCCTCTAGGGTTTTTAAAATCCTACAGGAAAAAGACTGAGTAGTCTCTTGCATGATCTATTCTTTGCAGATATTGTTAGTCTCATTTTCCTTATATATCCAGTGTTCCCTCTAGGCTAAAGCACAGGCAGTTCTTTTTGCCCACTATTCAGTTTATATCTGTTGGTAGTTGTTCCTAACTGAAAAGAAACAAAAATATTTCTCAGTAAGCTAATAAATTTCTATTTAATTGAGAAGCTTTATGATGTCTGAAGAAAGATAGAGAGAACATGTTAATTACTTATATATTAATCCTCCAATAGTAAGTTTATTATTTAGACACTTAACTCACCATAAACTTTTGTATCTAGTTATTTTCTTTTGTTTCATTTATATTGATATTTTTCTCCGTTTAAACTCTGGATTTATCAGGATAGATATTTTTCATTGATCTTTATGTTATCAATTCCTAGCATAAAGATAAACAATACATATATATATAGATTTGATGATTGAACAAATTAATTATCTATTTTAATGTATGCATTTATATGCATTTATCTAAAATGTAAATAGTAGTTACCTTACTTGAAAGTAATATGTTCACTACAGATACCACATCCATTTCTTATTAGTTTAATTTATAAAGTTATAGCAAATGAATTTATAACAACTGCATACAAATTAATAATAATTTGTTACAATGAACTAAATTAAAAAATGTTTGTGGTCAGTGCAAAAATACCACAGGGAACAAACACATAACTTTAATGTTAAAAATATATAATTTAGGGCCTGGAGCAATAGCACAGCTGTAGGGCCTTTGCCTTGCATGAGGCTGACCCAGGACGATCCTGGGTTTGATACTAGGCATCCCATATGGTCCACCAAGTCAGGAGTAATTCCTGAATACCTAGCCAGGAGTAACCCCTAAGCATCACTGAGTGTGGCCCAAAAACAAATATATATTATATATTAATATTTTATTAATATATTATTATATAATCTATTAGATAGATAATATATATAGATAGATAATCTATTAGATAGATTACATATAATAGAATACAGTAGACTGTTTACATGAGTGCTATTTAAAATATTAATAATAATACTATACAGATTATTCCATAAGAACAGTTCAGAGTAAAGTTATACAAGTATCTCATTTCCACACAGCCTTGCCCAAGAGTTCCCACAGAGCAATGCCAGGTGTGATCTTGCTGGTCAACAGCATCAATGCAAGAATGATCAGTGGTTCAGGAACACTAACTAGAGAACTCCGAATGAAGTTCATGAAAATTTTTAGTTCTGTCCTAATTTATTAAACTTAAGAATTATATGGAAATATACTATGATAAAGAAATTTAAAGTTTAAAAATATTTTATAGACTCTAAAAAGTATATCTTAAATTGAATTAAAATGGTTAATGGAGAAATAAGTTTGACATTCTATTTGTGTTTTTTCATTTTTATAAGTATTCAATTAATTATTTTAAAATAAAATGTTTAATTGAATCACTGAAATACACACTAATGAAGTTATTGATGATTAAGCTTCAGTACAACACCCATCTCTTCATGAGTGTTCATTTTCTACTTTATTGTTCCCAAATTCACCTCACACTCATTCTGCTGCCCTCATCCCTGCTTGCCTCTAATGCAGACATTTTTTTCTTTCTCTTTTTCTTGCTCTCTCTCCTATATATCTCTCTTCATTTTTTTTAATTAGGCACAGTGGTTTGCAATATTGTTACTGAAGTGGTATTATGTATATCACATTATCTCCTGTCAGTACCAAGTGATTTTTCAAAGTGGTCATTTTCAACTATGATTGTCATAGTGGTCCCTTTTCTGCCCTAACCACACTCCTCATTATTATGGCAACCTTCTTACTATGGACTATTCCTCCTGAGAGTAGTCTCTATTATTATTGGGTATTGTTATCATACTGCTTAATTTATAACTTACACATTAGTTTAAACATTATACAGCTATCCTTCTCCCTTTGACTCATTTTGTTCAGCATACTTTCCATATGCATTCATGTATAAGCACATTCCATGAGATCATTTTTCCTAACAACTACATGCTAGTCCATTCTGTAGCTGAACCAAAGTTTCTTTATGCATTATATGTTCTTTTTCATTGGGAATATTTCTGGATACTGGAGAGATACTGGATACTGGATAGATAATGGATATCTGATAGGTACTGGATATCTGAATAGATCCTGGATACTATGAGTGGTTCTGAAACGAACATAGAAGTGAAGATGCCTTTTTATTATTTATTTATTTATTTTTATGTATATTTTATTCAAACACCTTGATTACATACATGATTGTGTTTGGGTTTCAGTCATGTAAAGAACACCACCCATCACCAGTGCAACATTCCCATCACCAATGTCCCAAATCTTTCTCCTCCCCACCCAACTCCCGCCTGTACTCTAGACAGGCTTCAAATTTTCCTCATACATTCTCATTATTAGGCTAGTTCAAAATGTAGTTATTTCTCTAACTAAGCTCATCCCTGTTTGTGGTGAGCTTCATGAGGTGAGCTGTAACTTCCAGCCCTTCTCTCTTTTGTGTCTGAAAATTATTATTGCAAGAATGTCTTTCATTTTTCTTAAAACCCATATATGAGTGAGACCATTCTCTCTGTCTGTTTGTCTGTCTGTCTGTCTGTCTGTCTGTCTCTCTCTCTCTCTCTCTCTCTCTCGACTTATTTCACTCAGCATAATAGATTCCATGCCTTTTTATTGTATTTTTAGATCCCTAGTGTAAAATCCCAGAATATTTTGTGAGATGTCAATATTATTTTCCAAAAATGCTGGAAGAGTTGACATTTCCACAAATAGAGAATGCGAGTCCATGCCAGTACTGGTTGATCTCCCTTGTGATGTGTGCAAGCTTCTGTGGTGTAGGATTATATTTGATTTGCAGCTCTCTAATGATTAATGTTGTGGAGCATTTTTTTCATTTTCAATTTTTGGGGGGTACACACCTAGTGACGCATAGGGTTTACTCCTGGCTATGCACTCAGAAATCGACATTTTTTTTTTTTTTGATTTTTGGGTCACACCTGGCAGTGCTCAGGGGTTACTCCTGGCTCCATGCTCAGAAATTGCTCCTGGCAGGCACAGGGGACCATATGGGGCACCGGGATTCGAACGGATGACCTTTTGCATGAAAGGCAAACGCCTTAGCTCCATGCTATCTCCCGGGCCCCAGAAATCGACATTTTTTAATTTTATTTTTATATACCTTTCAGACATCTGTATCTTTTCTTTGAGTAAGATTGGGTTCTTCATTTTTCCCTTTGTGATTGAGATAGAGGGCTTATGCCTTTAGTTTTAATGTCATGGAATTTTCTGCCTCTGTATTCTTCTAAGAATTTATGGTTTCTGGTCTAATATCACAGTATTTAATCCATTTTGTATGAACTTTTGTGCATGATACTAAAAAGAGATATATTTTTACATAACTGAATAGTTTTTTCAGGCCACTGCTTTAATGACTACCATTTTATACTATAGTTTGAAGTTTTGGAAAGTGATGTCTCTTATCTTCTTTTTTTCAATGACTGATTTAGATGTTCATGGAGATCTCTCTCTCTCTCTTCCTCTCTCTCTCTCTCTCTCTCTATATATATATATATGTGTGTGTGTGTGTGTGTGTGTGTATACGTTACAAGAATAAAAGCATACTAATAGGGATTTAAGTAAATATGTATACTAATTTGTGTAGTATAGCCATTTTATAAATGATAATATTACCAACTTGAGGCGACGTCCCTGGAGGGACCCCAAAAGGGGGGTCACAGCCTCACGCAGACCAGCTGCGGAGGTTGCTTCTCAACAGGGAGTCGCACACATACACGTGGTGGGTGGATTAAGCTCTTCTGTATGCCTGTGGGAACTAAAGGATTAATAGTGACTAGAGACACAAGAGATGTCTAAAGCGTTTATTTCACAGGATCGAGGGTTTTTAAGCAGTTTTGTAACAAAGAACCAGGTTTTAACCAATGGCATCATGCCAAGACACATTTGAAACATTCAATGAAGCAGTTTGGTTGGGGGAAATGGGAGAGGGGCGAGGTAGTACAAAGGCAACCAATTGGAGGCTGCCAGGACACTTTACATGGGGGATGTG
>PVKC010015347.1:0-21520 GCA_004027635.1 Crocidura indochinensis
GCCTTACCTTCATGCTATCTCCCGGGCCCCTGATATCAAGGTCTTTAATCCATTTGGATTTTACCTTTGTACATGATGTTAGTGGGGGTCTCTGTTCGCCTTTTTCCAAGTGGCTAGCAAGTTCTGCTAACACCACTTGTTGAAGAAGCTTTCCCTGCTCCACTTAGGATTTCTTGTTCCTTTATCAAAAGTTAGGTGGTTGTATGTTTGGGGAACATTCTCTGAGTACTCAAGCCTATTCCACTGATATGAGGGTCTGTCTTTATTCCAATACCATGCTATTTTGATAACTATTGCTTTGTAATATAGTTTAAAGTTGGGGAAAGTGATACCTTCCATATTCCTTTTCCCTAGGAGTGCTTTAGCTATTCAAGGGTGTTTATTGTTCAAAATGCATTTCAAAAGTGTTTGATCCACTTCTTCAAAGAATGTCATGGGTACTTTTAGAGGGATCATATTAAATCTGTATAATGCTTTGTGGAGTATTGCCATTTTAATTATGTTAATCCTGCCAATCCATGAGCAGGGTATGTGTTTCCATTTCCATGTGCCCTCTCTTATTTCTTGGAGCAGGGCTTTATAGTTTCTTTGTATAGGTCCTTCACATCTTTGGTCAAGTTGACTCCAAGATATTTGAGTTTGTGTGGCACTAATGTGAATGGGATTGACTTCTTAACGTTCATCTCTTCCCTATCATTATTGCTGTATAAAAAGATCATTAACTTTTGTGTGTTAATTTTGTAGCCTGCCACCTTGTTATATGAATCTATTGTTTCTAGAAGCTTTTTGGTAGAGTCTTTAGCGTTTTATAAGTAGAGTATAATGTCATCTGCAATCAGTAAGAGCTTGACTTCTTCTTTCCCTATCTGGATTCCCTTGATATCTCTTTCTTGCCTAATCGCTATGACAAGTAATTTCAGTACTATGTTGAAGAGGAATGGTGAGAGTGAACAGCCTTGTCTTGTACCACAATTTAGAGGGAAGACTTTTAGTTTTTCCCTATTGAGGATATTTGCCATTGGCTTGTGGTAGATGGCCTTAACTATATTGAGAAAGGTTCCTTTCATTCCCATCTTGCTGAGAGATTTTATCAAGAATGGATATGGCATGAAAGGAGTCTGTAGTTATTCCCATGACAGTATACTTCAAGGGCGAAGAAGACCTATATCTCTTATGCCAAAGGAATTCCCTCTCTAATTTCCCTAATATTTACTGTGCCTATAAGGGGAAAAAAAGAAGCAGCACAAAATAATTGTTTGTTTTGTTTATTTATTTATTTTATTTATTTTTGATCTTTCATTTTGTTGTTGTTGCTGTTATTTTCATTTTTTGCATTCCATTTTTTTTCAGGACCCTGATTATTATGCGGTGCTTGTCTTTATTGCTGTAGTGCTCATTGGATTTTTTGTTTGATTTTTCTTTTTGTATTGCTGTGGTGTTTCTCTTCCTTTTTCCTTTTCTTCTTTCAAACTGATGTTGAGAGCCTCTAAGGATTCCACCCATTTTCAGCTTGCTTGATTTTTTTTTTCATTTTTTTAGCTTGCTTGATTTTTATCCCATTTTATTGCTTTTCTTCTCTTCAAACAAATCACATAACTTGAACCATCTTGCTCCACCTCTCAAATTGAGGAGGAAATAATGGAGGGTACCAAGACCAAACAGTTGTATGATCACTAAGTAGTAATAAAAATGATCGGACTTTAACACCAAATCCAAAGTCAACGACAAAAAATTAGATACCCAATTTACAACAAGCTAGACACAGAGGGGACCACTTACACTATCAGCTTGGAGGGTAAAGGAGGGGGATATAGGATGCAAGATGGGAACAGGGGTAGAGGGAGGATAACTTTGGAGATGGGAATCCCCTGATTCAATGTTAATATGTACCTAACATATTACTGTGAAAGATATGCAATCCACTATGGTCAAAATAAAAGTTATTATTATAATAAAAAATTAACCACATTAATAAATTAATATTTGGTGAAAAAAGTATAGGTGTTGGACTTTATCAAATGTTTTCTCTGCATCTATTGATATGACCATGTGATTTTTGTTTTTCTTTTTGTTGATGTTGTATATTATGTGAAAAAATTTTCGGATGTTAGACCATCCTTGCATTCTGGGGATGAAACCTACTTGATCATAGTGATCTTCTTGATGAGGCATTGGATTCTATTAGCCAGGATTTTGTTGAGGATCTTTACATCTGTGTTCCTCGGGGATACTGGATGTAATTTTCTTTTTAGCAGCCTCTGCCTGGTTTAGGTATCAAGGTGATGTTGACTTCATAAAAGCTATTTGGAAATGTTCCCGTTTTTTCAATTTCATGAAAGAGCCTGGCCAGGATTGGTAGTAGCTCCTCTTGAAAGGTTTGAAAGAATTCATTAGTAAATTCATCTGGGCCTGGGTTTTTCTTTTGGGGCATACATTTGATTACCATTGTAAATTCCTCAATAGTGATGGGGGTGTTTAGATATGCTACATCCTCCTTACTCAACCATGGAATGTTTTAAGAGTCCAAGAATTTATCCATTTCTTCCAAGTTCTCTTGCTTAGTGGCATAGAGTTTCTCAAAATAGTCTCTGATTACCCTTTGAACCTCTGCAATATCTGGAAGAAGATATTGCAGAGAAAAATAGCTCTAGCTGAACAGAACACAAAGACAGAAATCAGAAAACTGCAAACTGAAATAACAGATCTGAAAAACATGGTAGTTCAACTAAAAAACTCAATGGACAGCCTCTCCCTCTATGGAGTTCTTGTGCACTTTATCCTCCAATTCACTGATTCTGTCCTCAGCTGCTGTAACCATGTTGGGAGAGGCCGTCCACTGAGTTTTTCAGTTGAACTTCCATGTTTTTCAGATCTGTTATTTCAGTTTGGAGTTTTCTGATTTCTGTCTTTGTGTTCTGTTCAGCTAGAGCTATTTTTCTTTGATTTCCATGAGAATCTTCCATATTTCTATTCTAAACTCCTTAGCTGAGAGGTTAATCAAATGATTGGTATTTTTTGGGTCATCAGAGCTATGATTTTCATTCTCTGTACATGGTGTTTGCCTGCAAGTTTTCCCCATTGTCAAGCTTGTAGTGTGGTTTTTTCTGTGTGTTGTGGTGGGGTTCATTAGTTAGAAAGAGTGTTTGGCCATGAAGTGAAGCAGAGCGGCCATGCTCTTCTAGGGCCTCTAGGAGACAGGTTTTTGGGACCCTTCCTAGCCCTCTAAGGAGAGCTTCAGGAGATCAGAGAAGAGAATACGCAAAGCCTACAGGTCCATTCAGCCTCTCCCAGTCACCAATCGCACAGCAGGGCAGACTTCTCCACAGACAAAGGAATCAGCTTTCTGCCTGTGTACCTAATAGCCAGTTTTCACTCTGTCTGTCTTGGCCTTTTGGCCTGATTGACTCCAGGACACAGTTTTTTGGAGGGCCCTTCCTAGCCCTCTGCGGAGAGCTTCAGGAGATCAGAGAAGAGAAACATGCAAAGTCAACAGATGACTGACAGTTTTTCTGTGCATTTCAGTTACTATTGAAGATAAGGATGAAAAACTTTAATATACTAGAGCACCAGGGAAATTAAATGGTAAATTCTTTTTTTTCTTGAGATAAGTATTATATTTGTTACATGGTGTATAAATGAGCTAGTCTATAAAAATATGACAATAAAATAATTATTAACTACTTTTATCTACACTTTTGTGAATGGGGATTACAAATCGTATTTATAGGACCTAAGATTATAAAATAATTCTTACCCTTGAATTATAAATGTTGTCATTTCCACTTATATGTTGTCAGAAAATGCATCCAGAAATTTCTCAGTCCTTTTTCACAGAAGTGCATTGCTTGTTTAGAGAATTTGAAACCTTGCCTGTACTCCTGCTTCATTAGAAACTTTGAATTAGTATGAGTATTGACAATAGCAACTAGATCTCAAACTGTTATTCCATTTTAAAAATTATTTCTGTATTGTAGATGTATATCATGAAACCTAGAGAATATTAGGTGCTCTTCACACTAGAGATTCAGTTCACATCCACCTTCTTAGTAGACAGATTGCATATTGGAGATGGGTAATATCTGTTTACCAAGAATAATACTAAATTTATGTGTCTGTATACTTTATCCGCTCACTGAGATCATTTTGGCCTTCAGTGTACAAATTCACATTGGAGTTCTTAGTCCTCCTTTTAGTACAATAAGCATAACTGTTCTAGTCCCATCTTCCTTGCAAGTGCAAATATTAGATTTCCTCTAAAGCATCCATGAAATGATGTTTTTCTTCTAATTAGAGGCTAAGTATTTCATACTCTTAAAATGAGGGTTCCCTCTCCTGTCCCATTCTCCTGAAGACAAGGTTGATGGGTTTCTTGGGGGCAAGAGAGATTGTGACATCTAGACTTGAGTACTCATCAGCAGATCATGGATTTACAGGTGTTGTTGTGTCCCTAGGTTCTGCTGTGCTTGGAGAAGGCTCAGATGTCCCTTCAGTCCACGTGGATTTGGAAACTTGTATATTAACATCAGGGAGTTCTATTAATGAGGCATCAGGAACAAGGATGCTGGTGATGGTGCCTCCCCTGGAATTTGAGAGTGGTGGTTTCCACCATGAGGGGTGTTTGAAGAGAGTCTTTCCAATTCACCTCATGGCAGCCAACTGGATGGGTTGATGGAGGATGTTACCCTGTTTGCCTCAGTGCACCTGCACTAATATAATTTAAGATTGGAAGCATCTAGCACCACCATTAATGGACAGGTGACTCTGGCAGGGCTCTCAGTGCCAGCAAGTGCCCAAGGGCTATGGTATACTTATTACATAGTAGAGTGGACGGGGAGACCTCAACTCACTTTCTTTCTACTATTACATAAT
Organism: Crocidura indochinensis; assembly: GCA_004027635.1. Classification (NCBI taxonomy): domain Eukaryota; kingdom Metazoa; phylum Chordata; class Mammalia; order Eulipotyphla; family Soricidae; genus Crocidura; species Crocidura indochinensis. Next base: position 4,870 of record PVKC010015347.1, read on the forward strand.
AGAGTGTATGGGGAGACCTCAACTCATTTTCTTTTTTTTTTTGTCCCCAATTTCCAATCCAGACCAGGCAAGGATCTGGGTTGAAGTGTATATAGGGTGCGTTTACTGTACCTCCTTTTTCTATACAGTCTGTGTGAGGAACACAGCCTGTGGTAAGAATTGGGAGGCCTCAACTCATTTTCATTAACAGAATTTTCTCTTGCAATGTGTGCCAAAAGCTGGACTGTAGCTCAGAATAATCTGGGCATGGGGTAGATCGGTTGTTCTCCTTTTTATTATAGGTGAGGATGCTGCACAGTACACATTGCACCACAGTGAGGCAGAGACCTAGATAAAGGGCTTTGCCTACCCACTTGCACCTGGAATCTGAGATGAAAGCTAAGAAATTTGCAATAGATTCAACAGAAGTAACATAAGGACCATTAGAGTCTCAGAGTCCCAGCAAACAAATCCCATGAAAAATCAACAGTCAAAGACATTGCAGAGAAGTTTCCAGAGCTAAAGAGTTCATGCACCCAAATTTTGCATGCACGAAGAGTACCAGCTAAAGGAGATCCAAAGAAAGGCATCCAAAGACACATTCTTTTTTTTTTTCCAAAGACACATTCTGTCACAATGCCAAATGCCAGAGATAGGGATAGAATACTGAAGGCAGCAAGATCAGCATGGGAAATTATGTACAAAGAGGCATTCTTAAGATTTCAGCAGAGTTATCACAAGTAACCTTTAAGTTCCAAAGTCAGTGGTGGGATATAGTGACAAAAATTCATAAAATAAATGCACCCATCCAGACTTGCATTCATATATGAAGAAAGGATACACAGCTTCAAGGATAAACAACAGATCAAACACTTTACAGATTCTAAACCAACCTTAAAAGACCATAGGATTGTATTTTTGACATTACTTATGTATAAGATTATGTTTTTGACACTACTACAACTTGTAAGTAATCCCAAATCTTGAAAAAAAAAGTGGGGGGAGTGTCTTTTGGCAGAGTGATAGTGCAGCAGGTACCACACCAAGTTTGATCTCTCTCACTACGTAAAATATTCTGAGCACCACCAAAGTTTGAAGTAAGCCCTGAGCAACCACCCAAGCCCTACAAAGTAGTCCACAAAATCACCTTACTAAACATAGTTCTGTGGAAAGTTAATGAAGCAAGCAAGCATTCCTCTCTTCAGATTTTGAGACACTGTGGAAAAGCGAAGAAAGTCTAGAGGATAAAATCAGGGGGTCTGTTGCGCATAAACTAGCTTTGCAATTTTATGAAATTCATCAGCTACAGCCAGAAATACAGCACAGAGTAGGGCCCTTGCTTTGCACATGGCCAACCAGGTTCAATCACTCGCATCCCATATTGTCTGGGGAGGACTGCCAGGAGTGCATTCAAGGATTAAGACAAAGTCCTTAACAGTGTGAAAATGAGTAGAAATGACACTAATGGATTTTCATCACCTCTCTTCCATGCTATGAAAAGTACATATTAACATCCCTAATTTATAATTTATTATTTTCCTAACCAAAACATTTATCAATCAACAAACCACTAAGCATACCTTAATTGGTTTAAAAGAACTGCATTCTTTTTTTTTTTTTTTTTTGGTTTTTTGGACCACACCCATTTGATGCTCAGAGGTTACTGCATTCTTAAAGACTAAAGGATATTGATAAAATAACACTGACAACTTGGTAACAGCAACAACCTTCTTTCAGGGCAGGGTTGTTTGCATTGCCACCTAATAGTGAGATGAAATAGAAAATGCTCTGTGTCATTCTGACTTCCACATAGAATCTGTTCAGAAATCAGGAACATTAACTACAGAAACCTGAGAGCAATAACCGTGATTGTGAAAAGCTTATACTGGGACCACAGAGTAAGACTTTGGAGTTAGACAACATAGAATGCCTGGAGCCTGTAGTTGGTCTTATGCCAGGATACTTTATTGGTAAGGTCTCTCTGTTTTTTAGGCCATAGTTTTTTCCTTTCTATTTTCCCCATATTTTGCTGTGCCTATGCAAATAACAACAACTGCCAAACACACACACCTTTTTATTGTATTTTTATCTCTTTCCTTAAAAACAAGAGCTTACTACTACTATTAATAATAATAATAATAGCCTTCTGTTGTTGTATTAATGACTTTATTGGATATACAATAATTTTGACATATATACTTGCTACTGAACTTTTTCTTCTTTTTTCTACTCTTCCATTTTATGTTTTAGTTTTTCTATTTTTTTTAATACCTTTGCTTTTACTTATCTAATTTTTGACAAAAGAGCTGGCAGTATAAAATGACATAAAACAAACTTCAACAAATAAATAATTTGAGAACAATTGGATCTATATTCTACACCATATATTGTACATTTATGTCTATTTGAAGAACGTGCCAAGAAGCTGAGCTGAAAGACAAGAGCTGGTGCTCTTTGGATTCAAAGATTTTTGATTCAGTTAACTATGGAGAAAATCCAATTTGCACATTCAACCCTGAGAGTGATTTTCAGGCTTTTGGAGCATTTACCTCTCTGGTCATACTTGAGGGATCTCCCTAGAGTGGCTAGTAGTGGAGGTTACACAGCTAAGACAGAAGAACATCAAGGCAGTAGGTCCAAGTTGCTGGAGATACAGATCCTGTAGGAAGAGCAACCACAAGAAATTGGTTCTGAAATGTGAATGAATTGGTAAGTAGATATCAGACCAGCAGACAGGTTCCTCAGTGAGAATACTGGATTAAGAACCTGCTTCTGATGCCCACAGTGGAGTTACCTACTATCCAACCTACTAAGGCACTGAATGAATGTGTGTTATTATCAGGCTTGCTTTCTTGTTTTGTTTTGTGGTCACACTCAGCTTTTTAAGGCCTTACTCCTGGCTGTGTTCAAGGGATCAAATGTGATGCTGTGAATCAAACTAGGGTAGGTTGTATGTATGGCCAGTGCCTTAACCCCTATAACATCTCTAGATTTCAAAGAAGAATTGTTATGATTTGCATAGGGGTTTTCTAGATTTCCAAGCATAATGCAGTAATCTAGACCATGACTATTAATACTATTGTCAACCATGATACCTCAAAGAAACATTTTTTATTCTTTTTGAGCCACATGCTCTCAAGGGCTTTTCCTGACTCTGTGACCAGGTTCAACCCTTGACAATGCTCAGAAGAAATCTGTAGTGCTGTGGATTCAAACTGGTATCAGTTAACCAAGATGTTTATCTTATAGCAGAAACAATGCTTGGTCTTGGTACTTAATATACCCAAACCAAAAACATACCTTCAAAAATCAGGTGAACTCACAGTATCATAGTAATTTCTATAATTAAATGGGAAAACTCAACAAGTATCCCTTGAGACTGATGATTACCAGTTTCTTCCCATGTATGTCCCCACCTCCTCTATGTATGTTGTGCTATTCCTTTTGTTTGGGGGCTATGTCTGAAGGTACTCTAGGCTAATTTTGAATTCTGAGCTCAGGGATCACTCTTAGCAGTATTCTGGGGATCACATGCAGTGGAGAGGATTAAAGTGGATCAGCTGTGTGCAAGGCAAACACTTTAACTCTTTTTTTTTTAAATATTTTTTATTTAAGCACCTTGGTTACAAGCATGATTATGGTTGAGTTTCAGTCATAAAAGATGACACCCCCCCCATCACCAGTGTAACATTCCCATCACCAATGACCCAAATATCCTTCCACCCCTCCTCACCCCCACCTGTACTCTAGACAGACTTTCTATTTCCCTCATATATTCTCATTGTTAGGATAGTTTGCAATGTAATAGTTTCTCTAAATAAACTCATCACTCTTTGGTGGTGAGGTTCATGAGGTCAACTGTAATGTCCAGCCCTCTCCTCTTTTGTCTCTGAAAATTGTTGAGAAATGTCTTTCATCTTTCTTAAAACCCAGAGATGAGTGAGATCATTCTCCATCTTTCTCTTTCTCTCTGACTTATTTCACTCAGCATAATAGGTTCCATGTATAGGAAAATTTCATGACTTCATCTTTCCTTATGGCTGCATAATATTCCATTGTGTATATGTACCACAGTTTCTTTAGCCATTCATCTGTTGAAGGGCAGAAGGGCATCTTGGTTGTTTTTAGAGTCTTGCTATGGTAAATAGTGCTGCAATAAATATAGGTGTAAGGAAGGGGTTTTTGTATTGTATTTTTGTGTTTCTAGGGTATATTCCTAGGAGTGGTATAGCTGGATCATATGGGAGCTCAATTTCCAGTTTTTGAAGGAATCTCCATATCATTCTCCAGAAAGGTTGAACTAGTCGGCATTCCCACCAGCACTGGATAAGAGTTCCTGTTTCACCACATCCCCGCCAACACTGCTTGTTCTCATGCTTTGTGATGTGTGCCAATCTCTGTGGTGTGAGGTGGTACCTCAGAGATGTTTTGATTTGCATCTCCCTGATGATTAGTGATGTGGAGCATTTTTTCATGTGCCTTTGGCCATTTGTATTTCTTCTTTATCAAAGTGTCTGTCCATTTCTTCTCCCCATTTTTATGAGATTAGATGCTTTTTTCTTGTAGAGTTCTGTCAGTGCCCTGTATATTTTGAATATTAGCTCCTTATCTGATGTGTATTGGGTGAAAAGTTTCTCCCACTCAGTAGGTGGCTCTTGTATCCTGGGCACTATTTCCTTTGAGGTGCAGAAGCTTCTCAGCTTTATATATTCCCATCTGTTAATCTCTGCTTTGACTTGCTTGGAGAGTGCAGTTTCCTCCTTGAAGATGCCTTTAGTCTCAATGTCATAGGGTGTTATACCTACGTGTTGTTCTATATACCTTATGGTATTAGATCGGATGTCGAGGTCTTTAATCCATTTGGATTTTACCTTTGTACATGATGTTAGCTGGGGGTCTAAGTTCGCTTTTTTTTTTTTTTTTTTGCAAGTGGCTAGCCAGTTGTGCCAACACCACTTGTTGAAGAGGCTTTCTTTGCTCCATTTAGGACTTCTTGCTCCTTTATCAAATATTAGATGATTGTATGTCTAGGGAACATTCTCTGAGTACTCAAGTCTATTCCACTGATCTGAGGGTCTGTTTTATTCCAATACCATGCTGTTTGGATAACTATTGCATTATAATACAGTTTAAAGTTGGGGAAAGTAATGCCTCCCATATTCTTTTTCCCAATAATTGCTTTGGCTATTCGAGGGTGTTTATTGTTCCAAATGAACTTCAAAAGTGCCTGATCCACTTCTTTGAAGAATGTCATGGGTACCTTTAGAGGGACCGCATTAAATCTGTACAATGCTTTGGGGAGTATTGCCATTTTAATGATGTTAATCCTGCCAATCCATGAGCAGGGTATGTGTTTCCATTTCCATGTGTCCTCTCTTATTTCTTGGAGCAGAGTTTTATAGTTTTCTTTGTATAGGTCCTTCACATCTTTAGTCAAGATGACTCCAAGATATTTGAGTTTGTGTGGCACTAATGTGAATGGGGTTGAAACACTTTAACTTTTATAGTATCTATCCAGTTCCAGCTACTTTATTTATAGAAGCTCCAAACAAAGGGCTTGATTGTGCTGTTCCTCTGAATTTGACCTTTTTCTTTGTGGGATGGGGTGGGTCATGAGAAGTTGGGCCACACCCAGTGATGATGAGGAACTACTTCTGGCTCACTTGCATTGATGCCTAACAAAACATGGAGTGCCTGGTACTCCATATATATAATTTTTAATATTATATTATTTTTATTGTTTTATAGTAGGCACTGAGGCTTACAACATTGTGAAGCCCCATATGGTTCTCAGTTTCTCCAAGAGTGTTTCATGAGGACAGGGCCAGAAGTGAGCCTGAATCACCACTAAATATGGCCCACAAAGAAAAATGATGTGGTAAAAAGTGAGATACCTGCCTTGCAAGTATCCAGTGAGGTTTGATTCCAAGCACAGAGCGTGGTGCAAGTTGGATGTGACCTCAAACACAACAAAGCAAGACAATAGATGAATATTATTTCTCCCAAGTGTTGCTCAGGCAGATCAGGAGCCCCTGTGACTCTAAGCCACAAAGACCATTGGTTCAGTGCAAGGACCTAAAAGGCTAGGGTGCTACATTGGCTCTGGATTGCCAATGATTACCCAGGGGTTCTTGGGGGATAATCCTGCCTTGCACCTGGTAATGTTCTGGGAACTATATGGTGACTGGGATAGAACTGAGTCATGCACCTTAATAGCTGGTGCTATCACCAGCTCCCCCAAATAATGAATTTTGTTTTAGCAGGTGTATTCTTACATATTGTCTGGCTACATTCAATTGTTAGACTTAATTATTATTGTTCTTAGTTTTATAAACTTGCCCTTCTCTATGTAGAATTTGACAACCTATGACCTGTGTACTAAATCAACCTATGGAATAGTCTAGTAACAGTATTTTTAGATTTTAAGAGAATTGTTTAAAAGAGACAGAAGGATGTATGTAATCAAGGTGTTAAAATAAAATATTTTAAAAAAAAGAGACAGAAGGAACAGGGGAAGCAATCAGAGGGGAGAAGGAAGAAGAGGAGAGGGAGGAAAAGAGTTAAGTAGGGAAGGCTAGAAAGAAGATGGGAGGAGGATCAAGAAATGAGGGAAAGGTGTAGAGAAGGAGAGGAGAGGTAGAAGAGAAGGGGAGGGGTGAAGAGGGGAAGGAAGCAATGAGAAGAGGGGGAAGAGAGCTATATGTGGCTCACAAAGTTTAAAATATCTTTGGACCCAGAGGAAATTCCAGTGAGCAATTCCAGCCTGTCCTACAAAGAACTGTTAGTTCCTTAATGCATACATACTACTCATATGCACCTAGCAAAATCCTGGCAGCACAAGTGGTGTGGGCAGCCCTGTCAGTGATTCACTCTCTTGTGCTAAAAACAATTTCTGACCATATCACATCCAGGCTTGTGTTAAGTACCACAATTAAAATCCAGGGAGCATGACCTGTCGAGAGCACCACAGGTAAAGACCATGTAAGACCACGTGCAAGACCATGGCCAGTAAGTGCAACCCTGGTGTGTGAGATCTGTAGTGGTTCCTATTTTATAACCAAAATATCCAGGAGCCCCAGAACAAGAAGCAGCCCACCTTGAGGACCTTGTCCAGTACACAAGCACCACAACAAGCTGGTGTGCAATTTTGCAGAATCCCCTAAGTAAACATATATCAGCTCCTCAGCCAGATGTGTGTGTCCCATCATTTCAACAACCACACGCACAAAACAGGAAAATATAAAAAATATTTTCTGTCTTGTCCTCTCTAGGAAATGTTTCCAGCCCAACCTTCTGGTGTCATGTGATTTTTACATAATTCCAGGCCTTTCTCAATCCTCAGCTAGATGTCCAAGATAGCTTGGTTCTGAAATATGCCCCCACATCTTCCTGATGCACAGTTGGTTTCCACTTAGTTCTGTCCCATAGCAGTGGCTGTTTGATGAGCCTTATAAACTCTCACTTGCCATATGCACACAGCCTGGTTAAGTTCCCATGAGGAAGCACTGAACACATTTCTGGAATTCCTTATGAGTTTCCTTACCTCATTCTGTGCCACTCTCCAACCTGAGCCCTTGCCTCATCCCTGGATAGGCAAGAAATCTTACTTAGCTCAGGGAGCCTGCCCTGCCCTCCAGAGGATTCATTCCGTGTGTGCGCGCGTGTGTGTGTGTGTGTGTGTGTGTACATGCACATGTGCATGCTCATGGATTTGCACACTCAAGGATCACAATCTCCTTGTCATAGTAAGCATTTAAGAATAGTTTCCCTAAACAGAGATAAGCAGATAGGACTATATTAAGCTATGACATTTCTGCACCTCAGAGGAAATAGTGCCTAGGATACAAAAGCCACTCACAGATTAGGAGAAACTATTCACCCAATACCTGTCAGACAAGGGGATAATATCTAAGATATTCAAGTTACTGACAGAACTTAACAAGAAACAACATCTAAGCCTATCAAAAAAATGGGAGAAGAAATTAACAGACCATTTCTCAAAGAAGAAATACAAATGGCCAAAAGGCAGAAGAAAAATGCTCCACATCACTATCAGGTAGATGCACATTCAAACAACAATTATGTACCATCTCACACCACAGAGACTGGAACACATCATAAAGAACAAAAACAATAAGTGCTGGTGGGGATGTGGGAAGAAAGGAACTCTCATTCACTGTTGGTGGGAATGCTGTCTAGTTCAGCCCTTATAAAAAACAATATGGACATTCCTCAAAAAACTGGAACTTGAGCTCCTATATGATCCAGCTATACCACTCCTAGGGATATATCCTAGGAACACAAAAATGAAATACAGGGGCCAGAGAGATAGCATGGATGTAAGGCATTTGCTTTGCATGCAGAAGGACGGTGGTTCGAATCTTGTCATCCCATATGGTCCTCCATGCCTGCCAGGGGAGATTCCTGAGCACAGAGCCAGGAGCAACCCCTGAGCACTGCTGGGTGTGACCCAAAAACCAAAAAAAAAAATTTCTCACACCTATATTCATCACAGCACTATTTACAATAGCTAGACTCTGGAAACAACCAAGATGCCCTTCAGCAAATTAATAGCTGAAGAAATGGTGGTACATATACACAATAGAATATTATGCAGCTATCAGGAGAGATGAAGTCATGAAAGTTTCCTATACATGGATGGACATGGAAACTATTATGCTTAATGAAATAAGTCAGAAGGAGAGAGAGAGAGAAAGAATAGTCTCACTTATCTATGGATTTTAAGAAAAATAAAAAACATTATTTTAATAATGTCCATAGATAGGCAGGGGGTGTGGGTGGAGGGATATGGGGTGCAATGGTGGTGGGAATGTTGCACTGGTGAAGGGAGGTGTTCTTTTTGTGACTAAAACCCAACTACAGTCATGTTTGTAATCATGGTGTTTAAATAAAGATATAAAAAGGCGGGGCCGGAGAGATAGCATGGAGGTAAGGCGTCTGCCTTTCATGCAGAAGGTCATCGGTTCAAATCCCAGCGTCCCATATTCCCATATGCTCCCCCACGCCCCCGTGCTTGCCAGGAGCAATTTCTGAGCATGGAGCCAGGAATAACCCCTTGGCACTGCTGGGTGTGGCCCAAAAACCAAAAAAAAAAAAAAAAAAGATATAAAAAGGCAAAAAAAATAACTTCCCTGAAATATTCTGCCCTAATTTATAGATATACAAGGAAGCAGTTCCATTATTTCCTATTTTGTCTTCAGTGTCTTTCTGTAAACTAGAGACCCAGTCTACCCCACAGTCATTTGATTTTTTTTAGTTCAAGAAGTAATTACTCACCTGATTTTTAAAAAAGAGCACGAACTTATTATTTTCATCTCCACAGTGACCAGCTAGATTTGTACCAGCTACCAACTCTAGGTATTGATCTCGGAAGACAGAACCTTTCCTCACCCTGATGAGGGTGGGGACAGGATCTCTCCAGAATCCAGAAGGTCAGAATCTCTCCCAAACCTGGAGGGGGGGTGGGACAGGCTCAGGACTCTCCTACAGGAACTAGATGACCAAGGCCATTCCCAGGCTTACTGTGTTGATCTAGCCGGTACCTCCCAGCTTCAGCTTTACACCAGTCAAAACTACAGAACCCTGATGTGGCATTTAAGTATTAATGCTTTTAATGGTAAATTAGTAAATCACCTGCTCTGTCTTTAACTGATCCTCAGGAACTCTCTTTGAATAATGGTATGGTGTGCCCCAAATGGAGATTTCTCTAGTATTGCAATGTTTATGCAAAGGAGCAAGCCAATGTCCCAGAGAGATTGCCAAGCAACTTTCCTAGGGAAGTATAATGAAATGAAGACTTCAGTGGAAGAGAACATTGATAAGCTTAGGAGAAAAAGAAAAAAGAAACTATAAATAAACTACCCCAAAAAGGAAATATTTAAAATTATAGTAGTTTCATTAAAAAGCATAATACTGGGCCTGGAGAGATAGCACAGCGGCGTTTGCCTTGCAAGCAGCCGATCCAGGACCTAAGGTGGTTGGCTCGAATCCGGTGTCCCATATGGTCCCCCGTGCCTGCCAGGAGCTATTTCTGAACAGATAGCCAGGAGTAACCCCTGAGCACTGCCGGGTGTGGCCCAAACCGCCCCCCCCCCAAAAGCATAATACTAGGGGCCAGAAAGATAGTACAGTGGGCTGGATATTTGTCTGAATGAAGGTCAGTCCCAGCTCTATCCCCGTCATCTGGTTCCCCGATCACTGCCAGAGTGACCATGATGAGTACAGAGCTAGGAGTTCTGAGCACCACCTAATATAATATCCAAACAAAACAAAACATATTGTCAGTTTTAGCAACAGAGTAGAAAAATTCAAAACATCAATTAATAGCCTCAAGTACAGATAGAGACTGGTATCATCTAAAGGAAAGAAAAAGAAAGAAACAAGTTCTAAAATAATTGAATGAAGACAATATGAGATGTAACATTAAGTGGATATTCATTCACATCATAGCGACTTCATTATGATCTATTTGAGAGCTACACTTAGCAGGGGTTACCTCCAGCTTAGTGCTCAATGGCCATTTCTGGTAGTTCTTGGGAGATCACATATACTGGGATTTAACCCAGGTCTTTTGCATGCAAGCGCAAATGCACTCCAGTTCAAAGAGCTAACCCTTTCAAAGTAGGAAGCTGCCTACAAGCAGGACACCATTCCAAGCTGAGGGCAGAGCAGGAGTGGGTGGAGCAATGTTTGGCTTCACAAAAGAGAGAAGGGACTGCTGGCAAAAGAAACAGGAGCTGGTAACTCCCCAGTTTGAGGGAAAAGGCATGCTCTGACCCGGGCATTTCAGTCACAAACAAAACACATCCAAACAGAAGAACACTAAGATAAAATTTAATCAAAATGGTAGGAATCCAAAAATAATTAAAAACAGCAAAAGTAACCATTCACATATATGAAGAAACCTCCATAAGATTCACTTCATATTTCACAAACGCCCTACAGAAAAGAAGATTCAAGTGTTGAAGTATATGTTTTACATATAGAAGACCTGGGATATATCTTTGTAACCACAATATCCAGGAAGCAGCACTAGAAGTGACCCTGAGCACTACATCAACCACTGCTGATTGTAACCCCAAAACAAAGCAAAACAACAAAGAATTCCAGAGCTGGCAGGGTAGTAGAATGGGTATGACATTTGCCTTGCCTGCAACCTAGCTGGGTCCAATCCTTGGGACCTCATATGTTCCCTAAAGAACCACTAGGAATAACCCTGAGTATCACAGGGTTTAGAACAGAATAAAACAACAACAAAAGTTTTAAATAAGTTTAAATAATGGTAGAGCCTGCCATGTACAAACCCCTGTATTTTCTCCTTAGCATATACATGGTCCCAAAAAGTTGAAATAATAAGATTTTTGTTATGTACTTCTTTTGGGGAGGGGAATCACATCCAGCAGTGCCCAGAGTCTAATCTCAGCTCAGTGCTGTGGAAAATACTCCTGGCAGTACTCAGTGAGCCATGTGGTACTAGAGTTCAAATCCTGTATACTGTAGTTGCTACAGCCCCTTAAACTATAAGTTTGCATTTTCACTACAATTGAAAAAAGAACATTGTTCGGCCACAACAACCAAAGTCACCCAAAGACAATGTTCTGGGGGAACGGGGCAGCACAGCAGGAAAATGGTTTGCCTTGCAGGTTGGCAACCTATATTGAGTTCCCAGTACCACATATAGGTCCCAAGCCCCTGAGAGTAATCCATGGTGACAAAGCTAGGAGTAAGTCTCTAGCATCACCATATGTGTCTTCTACATACACAAAAGGCAAGATAAAACAAAATGTCCCCTTAGAATTCCAATTGCTTCAGGAAAGTAGTTTCTTTCATACCCTCAGGCCCACCCCACCTCATCCCTTTTCTAGAGAACCACTAAGAGGCAGAAGGTGAGAGCCTACCAGATTGTCTGGGTCTAATGAGCACCTCAAAAATAATGTTGTCTAGTAGTCAGGAAAACCAGAAGAACCCAGTTCTTAGATGCATCAGCATGGAGCCTGGGAAGTCAACAGAGCTAGGAAGAACTGGAGAGCACTTCCAGCTTGGATCCCCGGAGCCAAGACAATGCAGTCCTCACCCAGACGATGGCAGTAAAGAACCTCTGATATTGTGTGATCATATCCTTTGGCTGAAAATATGCAGGGCTGACTTCAAGTCATCTAAAGATGATTGCAGCAGTGATGCTGACTATAATCACAGGAACAACAGCTATTTATTGAATAATTAGCAAGTTCATGACTCTTTTTCCCCAGGTAATTTTAACAATCTACCACAAGTGAGAAAACACCTTGAGACTGTGGCAAGGAGCTGAGGAAACAAGTCAGTGGCAAAGGCAGGGAAGGATATTGCCTCGGAGAGTCCCAGGCAGATCTTAAGTCTCACCTGGTCCATATCCTAGTGGGGCTACCTCAGAATTTCTTTATCCTTTTCTGTGGTTTGCTGGACTTTGGTTGAGAGACTAGTGGAGGTTTGGCTACTTCCCTTTCCACAACTTGCACTGCCAACCTCTCCCACCAGAGGGTCTGCTGATGAAGAATCATTAAGCACAGCTCCCTGTGGAGATCTTGGCAAGATGGCTTTCCCATTGTACTAGGGACTTAGGGAACAAGGAACACTGTGGGTTGATAATGGACTGACAGCTGACCAAGAGGTTCCCCAGAGAGGCAATGTAGAATCACCAAAAGTCCCTATGATGTGCCCCTTTTACAGTGACCCTTTCTTGCCACATTTAATCTACCACTGCTTACTGGCCTGTCATGGAGCCACCATCCTTTCCTTTCTGGCCTAAGAGTTGAAGAGCAGGAGCTGAATCTTTGTCCTTTTAACTCTAGCCCCACTGTAATTCATTAATAATTAGGCACATACCCCTAGTAATGAAGGCAGCTGTTTTTTTAACACTCTCATAGCACCTCATTTGGCTGTCACAACCACCTTATAATCAGGTGTTATTGTTATTCTTGTTCTAAGATGATGAAAGGTGAGGTCCAAGTCAGCCACTTGGCATGTGGCAGAACCAGGTCTTCAATTCAAGTCCTCAGCCCAAACTCCAATGCCCTCAGCAAGAGACTCAGGATCCTGCTGGGAGTGACTCCTCTGAGTCTCTACAAGAGATCAGATTTCAGCAGAGACTAGAGTCCAGAGTGCTTTGGAAGTTCCTTACAGAGAAGCAATTTAATAATAAATTTAATATTCCCTACTTATGTTTAATTTAGTTCCTTACAGAGGAGCAATTTGCATAATTTTATATCTAAGAACCAGTTTCAGACTAATGATTTTTGTAAGACTCCAGCAGGTGCTAAGTCAACTGTTCACCAAGGAAACCACAGAGGATCATCAATATCTATAGCCCCATCTGTGACCCTGGACCAAGAGGAAGGTGGAACACCTAGCTAGGGGCAGCTTAGAGCTTTTTCATTCCATCCCTTCTACTCTCTGTAGCTAAAGGGCAATTACAAAAGACACAAAACACTGGGTCCAGAGGAAGACACAGATACACCCAAATATGTAGGGCAAGGTGGATGAGTCAAAATGCATTTCAGAAATAATGGAGGATACAATTCAAATATATATAACATAGGTTCACATATATGTATATGTATATAGATTCATGTATATGCAATTATTAATATATACATGGATTCCTGGAGTCAAAAGCCACAAAACTGGATTAGGCTCCAGGTAGTTCTCTAGAACAAGACCAACTTTGCTCTCCACATTTGCTCTCAGTATATGGAAACAGGGCAAAATCACCAATTATTTTCAGAGACCAATACATAGTTCAACTAGATTAAGCTGGTGAGGTAGCTCAGTGACAAAGCACATGCCTCACATATATGAATAGGCCTCATATAGAAGAAATCACCACTCCTGAGGAGAACAGAGAATAACTCAAATAAGAAGTCAAACTATGGGACCAGAGAAATAGCATGGAGGTAAGGCATTTGCCTTTCATGCAGAAGGTCAGTAGTTCGAATCCTGGCATCCCATGTGGTCCCCTGTGCCTGCCAGGAGTGATTTCTGAGCATAGAGCCAGGAGTAACCCCTGAGCGCTGCTAGCTGTGACCCATAAACAAACAAATAAACAAACAAACAAAAAAAAGAAGTCAAACTACATTGAACAAGCTGATTCTGAGAATTTCAGACCAGTACTGAAGTCCCTGGGGTCATACCTAAACTAATTACTAATGCTCAAACAATTCTGCTGAACAACTGTTTTTTTCCTGATTTCTCCTACTTTTGGTGACAGAACCAGAAGTAAGTCTTGATCATCACCACAGGTTTCCTATCTAACACAAAAGAAGCACCAAGAGCATACAACAAAGAGAGGCAGCACCAATAAAAAAGCTTGAATCTCTATTTAATCCAATTGCTTTATTCTCCTATTACCCCTGAAAAAAGTGGGTATTTTAATTATCCAATATCAGAATGTTCTTATTCTATGTGGTTCCTATCACTCCACTCTAAGGCATCTTTACTCTTGTCCTAAAACCTTGAAATTTGCAATTGCCACCAAAGACAAGAGTTTTGGGAAACATGTACAGTACAGGATGGAAGTATTCCTAGGGAGAAATTATGGTCCTCCCATCTCTCTCATAAGAATGATCCTGGGCCCGGGAGATAGCATAGAGGTAAGGCGTTTGCCTTTCATGCAAAAGGTCATCAGTTCGAATCCCGGTGCCCCATATGGTCCCCCGTGCCTGCCAGGAACAATTTCTGAGCATGGAGCCAGAAGTAACTCCTGAGCACTGCCGGGTGTGACCCAAAAAAAAAAAAAAAAAAAAAAAGAATGATCCAACCTGCTGAAGCTCAGATAAAACTGGAATGTATGGTTCTAAGAATCTAAAGCTTAGCAGGAACAGAGTTCTGTTTGTATCTCAGTAGTACCATTTTGCCCCCAGGTTGGGAAACCTGCACTCTCTACACTTCATTCCATAGCTGGCCATTCATTGCTTCAACTCTTTATATCTAATCATGAGCATACAAAGACATTATAACTCTGATCACTCAGCCAAACAACACAAAAGAAACACCTCCAGACTGCAAAATTCACAATGAGAAAGCAATACAGAACTTCATCACTCTTAATACATTGGTAGCTCTAAAAACCAAACATGTATTAAACAGCTATATAATCTCTCTGATAAGATGTCAGAGAGGAAATGTTGAGGATGTTCAAGAAACTCGAAAAAGTCATAAAACAGGTAGCCAACAAAACATAAGAGGATATAAGAGCAAAAATGAAAAACTTCAGGGCCGGACAGTGGCGCTGAAGGTAAGGTGCCTGCCTTGCCTTGTGCTAACCTAGGATGGACCGCGGTTCGATCCCCCGGTTCCCCATATGGTCCCCCGTGCCTGCCAGGAGCGACTTCTGAGCGAATAGCCAGGAGTAACCCCTGAGCGTCACAGGGTGTGGCCCCCCCCAAAGAAAAAGAAAAAGAAAAACTTCAAAGAGAAATGACAGAACTTAAAAATTTGGTAAACAAAAAGAAAACCTCACAGAAGATCTCACCAGCATAACAGCACTGAGGACAGACTCAGTCTGCTTAAAGATGACATACATAAAACCTTCAGACATCAAGCCTTTTTGAAAAACAATATGGAGCCCCCCACAAAAAAACTAGAAATTGAGCTTTTTTGATCCAGAATAGCACTCTTTTAGGGACATACTCTAGGAAAACAAAAGCACAATACAAAAATGTCCTCTGTTCAGCACAGCACCATTTATAATAGCCAGAGTCTGGAAACAACCCAGGTGCTCAACAACAGATGAGTGGCTAAATAAACTGTAGTACAACTACACAAGGGAATACTATGCAGCTTTTTGGGAAAATAGTCATGAAATTTGCTTAAACATGGATAGATTTGGATATTATTATGCTGAGTGAAATACGCCAGAGGAAAAGGATATACATAGAATAGTCTTGGTCATTTGTGGGCTATAAGTAAAACAAGAGATAGTATGGTAACAAGAGATAGTATGGGAGGGAAATAAGAAACACCAATGGTCAGAAGGATGCACTGGGGAAGGATGGTGTACATTGCCTGACTTAAACCAAACTGAAAACAATAAGCATTTTGTAACCATGGTGCTTAAATAAAGCAATTAAAAAAATTCAATAAAATAAAAATCTCCAGATAACAGCAAAATATGTGAAAAACCTCAAAATACATGAATATCTGACAAGAAAAGTTTAAAATGAATTAGAGAGGAACAACATAAGAATTACAAGTGTCCCAGTGGGCTAGGAACACAAACCCATAAGAAGAAGCAACAATAACAGATACTGTTGCTAAGAAGCTCCCAAAGCTGGAGAGTGCTTGCACCCACATCGTGGATAATTGCAGGTAGCACATAAAAGATATTCAAGTAACCATTCATGGGAATGTTGCACTGGTAAAGAATTATATATATATATATATATGTATATATATTATATATATACATATATAAAATCAAAAAAAAAAAAGATAAGGCCTCCCAATTCTTTGCACAGGCTGTGTTCTTTACACTGACTGTATAGAAAGAGGAGGTATAGTAAATGCACCCCATATACACCTCAACCCAGGCCCTTCGTCTGGTCTGTATTGTGAATTGGGGGACAAAAATTAAAAAAAAAAATAAATAAGGAATTTCTCCGTATCCACGCCTGCCCAG
>PVKC010015348.1:0-21517 GCA_004027635.1 Crocidura indochinensis
CTTCCTTCCTTCCTTCCTTCCTTCCTTCCTTCCTTCCTTCCTTCCTTCCTTCCTTCCTTCTTTCCTTCCTTCCATGCTATCTCCGACCCCAATTCTTATTGATTTTGTAGAATATTTTTATTTCTTCTTAAATTTCCTATTTAATCCAATTCTTTTTGTTTTTTGGGTTACTCCTGGCTCCATGCTCAGAAATTGCTCCTGGCAGGCACGGGGGACATATGGGGCGCTGGGATTCGAACTGATGACCTTTTGCATGAAAGGCAAATGCCTTACCTCCATGCTATCTCCCGGGCCCCGTTTAATCCAATTCTTATTTTAAACAATTTATTCAGCTTTTAACTATGAGATCTTTTCAGACTTTTGATTTATTGCTAATTTATACTTTCATAATTTTGTAGTCAGAAAAAAACACAACATGCTTTCTAATTTTTTTGTGATTTTTATGAATACTCAAAGTGCACACCAGCATGTGATTATGAAATTCTTTCTTAGTCCTAGTTTTTCCAATTGTCATTTAGGGCTATTGTGTATTGATGTTCTATCTGGTTAATACGTCCAACAAAGATTGTGTGGTATTAAAATACTGAACTCTGTAGTGATGTTACTAATATCTTCTTTGGTCATGTAGTAACTTTTATAATCTTTTCTTTCCATTTCAAATGGTTTATTAAATTGTACATATTAAATTGTTCCATACCGAACAATTCCTTTACTTAGTGAGTTCCAACACAACACATAAGAAACATCACCACACTGCAAATGTCACAATGAGGAATCAATGTAGCATTCATTATGCTTGGTGAATGAGCATAGTAGTTCTGAAATAGTACCAACTCTTGCAAGTCACCTAGATATCCTTTCTGATAAGGATGTTAGAGAGGAAATGTTGAAGAGAGTCAAAGAACTCAAAGAAACTATGGAATAGGTAGCCAATAAGACTCAAGAGGATCTACAAGTAGAAATGAGAGAACATCAAACAGAAATGATAGAACTGAAAAACTTGGCAGGCACAATGAAAAACTCATGGGAAGGACTCAGCAGAAGAGTAACAGCTGCAGAGGACAGAATCAGTCAGCTGGAAGATAAGCACCTCCATACAACAGAAGAGGTTGGAAAAGAACCTTAAAATAAATGAACAGACCATAGAAGAAATCCTCAAAATAAGTGAATGGACAACAAAAGAACTATGGCATAAATTCAACAAAAACAACATAAGATAATTAGGGTCCCAGGAACCCTTGAGGAAAACTTCTATGAAGTATCAACAGTCAAAAAAATCATTGCTGAGAAGTTCTCAGAGCTGAAGTGTGGAAGCCTGAAGAATACCCAATTAAAAGAGACCCAAAGGAAAGCACCCCAAGGCACATCCTAGTTACAAAGATGAAAACCACAAATAGTGAATGAATACTGAAAACAGAAAGATCAAAAAGGAAATGACATACAAAAAAGTACCCTTCATATTTACAGCTAAGTGGCCAAAGCAATAGCACGGCCCATACTGCATTTGCTTCATATATCGCTGACCTGGGCATCCCATATGGTCCCCTGAGTTGCCAGGAGCAATTTCTGAGCACAAAACCATGAGTAATCCCTGAGTGCCACCAGGTGTGTCCGAAAAACAAACAAACAAAAAGATTTAAAGTAGATTTATCACAAGCAACCCTCCAGGTTGCAAAGAAAGTTGTGGGATAGAGTGAAAAAAAATACTCAATTAACTGAATGCCTCGCCAATACTTCACCCAACCAGACTTTCACTCAGGTTTAAATGAAGGATACACAACTTCACATATAAACACCAGCTCAGGAACTTTACAGTACAAAATCAACCTTAAAAGAATAACTGAATGTCTAATCTATGGCAAGACAAAGGCCAAAAATACACCAAACTTCTAAAAAAAAAGATGGCACAAAATTTCATGACAATAATCTCACTCAACATCAACGGACTCAATGTGCCAATATAGAGACAGTGTGGCGAAAACGGATCAGAACATGGAATCTGGGCCAGAGTGGTAGCACAGTGGTAGGGTGGATGTGGGTTCGATTCCTGATTACAAAGTTGTTCATGATTGAGTTTCAATCATACAATGTACACTACCCTTCGGCCATGAAAGTTTCTCACCACTAGCATCCCCGGTTTCCCTCCCACCTTTTCCCCCTGCCTGCCTCTGGGGCAGGCATTTATTTTTATTCTTTTCCTTTATAGACACTGTGAATTGCACTATTGTTAATGGGGGAATATCGTGGATATCACTTTATTTTCATCCAATACCCACTTATTGTCAGAGTGATCAGTTCTAATTATCATTGTCATAGTGGTCCATTCTTTGCCATAACTTTACTGCTCCAGTTTTTATGGCAAGCTTCTTATCATGGACTGGTCTTTCCGATTCTCCTCTTTATTATTTCTGTATATTATTACCATATTATCTCTCGTTTTCTTTATATCTCATAAATGAGTGAGATACTTCTGTGTCTCCCCCTCTGATTCATTTCACTCAGCATAAAACTCTCCATGTCTACCCAGTTATAAGCAAATCTCATGACTTCATGTTTCCTAAGAACTGCATAGTATTTCATTGTGTAGATGTACCACAATTTCTTTAGCCACTCATCTGTTCTTGGACACTTGGATTGTTTCCTGATTTACACTATTATAAATAGTGCTAAGATGAACATAGGAGTGCAGAGAACATTTTTGAATTGATGTTTTTGTGTTCTTAGGTATATTACTAGGAGTTGTGTTGCTAATCAAATATAAGCTCAATTTCCAGTGTTTTGAGGAATATATATATTTTTCATAAACATTAGAGAAGTCAGCATTCTCACCAGCAGTGAAAGAGAGTCCCTTTCTCCCCACATCTGTGCCAGCAGTCATTGTGCTGTATGTGAGTTTCTTGGTGTGAGATTATATCATTATTTTTTGATATGCATATTCCTCACAATAGTGATGTGAAACATTTTTTCATGTGTCTTTTGGCCATCTGTATTTCTTCTTGGAGAAAATGTCTGTTCATTTCTACTCCCTATATTTGTGTGGTTTTAGATGCTTTTCTTACCAAAATTTACCCATGTCTTGTATATCTTAGATTTTAACCCCTTAGCTGATAAGTATTGGGTGGATAGTTTCTCCTTTTCTGTGAGTAGTCTTTGTATTTTAGTCACTGTTTTCTTTGAGGTGCAGAAGCTTCTCAGTTTAAAGTATTTCCATTTTTTTTATCATTGCTTCCACTAGCTTGCACTGTGGTGTTTCCTCCTTAAAGAAGAATTAACTTCAATGGTATGAAGTACTCTTCATATGTTTTCCTCTGTGTACTTTATAGTTTCAGGTTTGATATCAAGGTCTTTAATTCAGTTTTACTTGACCTTTTTGCATGGTATTAGAGGTCTGAGTTTCCCACTTTTCAAGTAGTTGTCCAGTTTTCCCAAGGCCAGTTGTTGAACAGGCATTCCTTTCTCAACTGTGTATTTCTTGCCCTTGTATCAGAGAATTGATCATATACCTAGGGGTCAGTCTCAGAATATTCCAGTCTATTCCATTGATCTGTGGATATATGTTTTCCAAAATTATGCTATTTTTTTAAAAACTACTGCTTCTTAGTGCAGTTTAATTTGGGAAATTTGATTCCTCCCATCTTCTTTATTCAAGGATTGCTTTTGACATTTGTGGACGTTTATTGTTCCATACGAATTTCAGGAGCATATTATATAAT
This sequence comes from Crocidura indochinensis, assembly GCA_004027635.1. Lineage (NCBI taxonomy): Eukaryota > Metazoa > Chordata > Mammalia > Eulipotyphla > Soricidae > Crocidura > Crocidura indochinensis. Next base: position 3,714 of record PVKC010015348.1, read on the forward strand.
ATAATTATAATATAATTTAGGGAATAGCATATACCACTTCTTTTTTTTTTTTTGGTTTTTGGGCCACACCTGGCAGTGCTCAGGGGTTACTCCTGGCTGTCTGCTCAGAAATAGCTCCTGTCAGGCACGGGGGCCAAATGGGACACCGGGATTTGAACCAATCACCTTTGGTCCTGGATCAGCTGCTTGCAAGGCAAACACGGCTGTGCTATCTCTCCGGGCCCCTATACCACTTCTTTGTATAATGTCATGTATACTTTTATAGGAACTGTTTTAAATCTATAAAAGAATTTGTGAAGTTTTGCCACTTAATGATGCTATTCCTTCCAATTAATTAACAGGTTACATGTCTCCACTTCCTTGTGTCCTCATTTCTTGAAGCAGTATTTTTAAGTTTGTTTTTTTTTTATGGATCCCTCATATCTTTAATTAAGTTGACTCCAACCTATTTGATTTTCTAACCACCATTTGAATGGGACTTTTTAATATCCCTTTCTTCTTTTTCATTATTTGTATATATAAAAGCCATAGATTTTTGTATGCTAATTTTTAGACTTCCACTTTACAAGTCTATTGTTTCTCAAAGCAATATTGTTTCTCGAAGACTTTTGGTGAAGTCTTTAGGATTTTCAAATATAGTATCATGTGTTCTGCAAATAATGAGAGCTTGATTTCTTCCTTTCCTCTCTGGTTGTTCTTTTCCAAGGGTCTTTATTTGACTTTTCCCTGAGATTGTATTAACTAGTGATTCTTTCAATCTCTTTAGTTTTTCCTTTCAGGTTTCTCTGTTTGATATCTATTTATATTACCCTGGTATTTTACCAGTCTTCTTTATCTGTGATAGCTTTTTTATTCAGTTTTCAACTTATTTCCTTTAGCCCATAGAGATTCTTTTGCCTTCTTTCTCCCCCAAATGATGTCTGTTGTTGTGGACTTTTGTTCTTTTGGAAGAGGATGGAAGAGGATTTTTTTTGTTTGGGTGCCAACCCAATGGTGCCAGGATTTACTCTTGGCTTTATTTTAAGGGACCACACTGGTAAACATCAGGGTACTATAGGGGGTACTTGGAGTCAATCCTAGGTCAACTATAAGCAAGAAAAGTATCCTATGTGCTACACTATCACTCCAGCTCCTTTCCTTTTATTTAGTTGAGAATTTATGGCTATTCTATCTTTGAATAAATTTTCTCTAACATTTTCTCTCTTTACATTGCTGTATACACATTATATACTATCTTCTTTAAATTGTGTGGCAATTCTCATAAGATTTCTTTTATTCCTAAATTTCTCATTTTCATAATTTTTAGGGTTTTATTGTCAAGTTATGCTGTTTTCTGTGAGATTAGGCCATATTGTTACTCTTTTCATGGAAATATTAATTTATTCTTTATTTTTGTACCCAGCATTTCTTTTCCTTTTCTTTTCTTTTTTCTTTTCTTTTCTTTCTTTCTTTCTTTCTTCTTTCTTTCTTTCTTTCTTTCTTTTTCTTTCTTTCTTTCTTTCTTTTCTTTCTTTTCTTTCTTTCTTTCTTTCTTTCTTTCTTTCTTTCTTTCTTTCTTTCTTTCTTTCTTTCTTTCTTTCTTTCTTTCTTTCTTTCTTTCTTTCTTTCTTTCTTTCTTTCTTTCTTTCTTTCTTTCTTTTTCTCTTTTTGTGCCATACCTAGTGGTGTTGAGAGATTTTCCTGGTTCTGTGCTCAGAAATTATTGTTGGCAGGCTCAGGGGACCATATGGAATGCTGGGAATCAAACCCGAGTTAGCCATGTGCAAGGCAAATGCCCCACCCACTATGCTATTGCTCCAGCCCCATATCCTGCATTTCCATCTAAATTTTTTTTGTGGTTTTTGGGTCACACCAGGCAGTGCTCAGGGGTTATTCCTGGTTCCATGCTCAGAAATTGCTCTTGGCAGGCACGGGGGACCATATGGGACACTGGGATTCCAACCGATGACCTTCTGCATGAAAGGCAAACGCCTTACCTCCATGCTGTCTCTCTGGCCCCTTAGTTTTTTTTTAATAGTTTCAATCTTTTTGGTAAAGAACTCTGCTTATCTATAAACGTTAAAAAGTTTTCTTACTACTTATTTTTTAATTTGATTAAAGCACCACTATCATCAATAAAATCACTCATAGTTCAGTATTAGAGATTCAATGTTCTATCGCCAGTTCTGCAAACAGTGTCAATTTCCCTCTATCAATATCCTCAGATTCTGGAGCGTATACACACACACACACACACACACACACACACACACACACACACACACACAAACACACACCTTGTCATCTCAACAGGCAACATTTTAAGTTTGGTACTGTCATCTGTATTTTAGTGCTGTTGATTTTGTGACTTATTGCAATTTAGTGTCCGACTGTTTTAATGTTGTTGGTTCTGTGATGTGGAAATATAGCTCTACAGCAGCGATATGCTTAGGACCTTGACTCTTGTCCCCCTGCCCCTCCATTTCTTCTTGTCCACCTCTTCTTATTTCTTTTGTTAGTTTCTTTCCTTCTCTGTCCTTTTCCCTATAACCTGGGGCCAGGACGTATTTACGCATCGTCCCTTTTATACATTACATTCACTCAGTATACCATGTCTATTTGTTTTCTTATTTTATATAGTATATTTATCTGTATATCACATCTGTTTCTTTTCTTAATTTATTGATCTTTTATTCTGTGATTTCATATGATGTGTTATTGATTTTATTTACAACAGCTATTTTCATTAATCATATGTTAGGGCTCCTGTTTGGGTATCATTAGGATTAATTTTAGAAATATTTTCATTCTCACTGTCAGTCTTTTTTGGCATGTGCTCAATTATTTTCAGTAAAAGGCCCAGAGGATCTACTCTAGGATATAGTGTTTTGTTTTTCAGGACTTAGAGTGTGTGAGAGGAGAAGAGTTGATTTGATAGGGGTTTGCTTCATTTATCGTTGAGTAGGGAGTACCAACTTGGGTATAACAATACCATTGAATCTGCCTTTTCTATTTGAAGAAGCTTCCTAGAGAACAGAAGATAAACGTGTTTCCAAATTTTGCTATAACTTAGCTTTGAAAGTAAAGTAGGGATGTGGAATTGCTGAATTGAACATACTTTGCATTTTTAATTCATTTTTATATTTTACTCTTTAAGAAACCCATTCATATTTTATTTTATAATATATGGGTTTGTTATGAAAATTTTGGTCCCTTATCACAGATGCTTTGAGTTACACCTCTCTAGTCAACAGAGCTTTTTATTTATTTTTGGGGGTCACACCCAGTGATGCTCAGGCTTTGCACTCAGAAATCGCTCCTGGCTTGGGGGGAACACTGTGAGATCTAATTGTGATCCGTCCCAGGTCAGCTGCATGCAAGGCAAACATCCTACTGTTGCACCACTGCTCTGACCCCAAAGAGCTTTTTATTTGGGACACAGAATTTAATTAGAAATGATTTGACCTTTGCTATATATGATTCTAAGGCAGTATTTTAAACTTTTCTTTTTATTTATTACATAAACAATAACAAAACTTAGCTAGTTAACATTATGACAGTTCCACCACACACCCAGTCACAAATATTTAAAACTTTTGCAACAAGAACAACAAAACTGGTGTTACAAGAATAATTTACAAGAAAAATCTATAAAACAGCAATAAGTTCACAAAATTTCATTTTCTTTTTCACAAGATCACTATACTCTTTCACAACATGTTTTTTGTTACAAAATTCCCAACAAAGTGTATTTTTCTTTGTATTATGGTTTCTAAAACCAGAAACTTTGAAATAAATATCCTTTTATTAGCACCGAATGGTGCAAAAAAGGAAAATTCACACATACAGACACTTCACAGCACTTTTCTAAGAAAAATATACACTTACAAAATATGTTACAAATTGGCACACTTAAAAATATACAAGATTTTGTAGGTGTCTTAAGAGTGATCCTTAAGCATTTTAGTTCAATTGAATCTACAGATTATTTATAAAGCTTAACTCTAAAAAAAGGCAAATAATTTCCTAATATTTTAAAGTTGCAGTGTCATATGTCAATCAGATGCAGGTTACATTCATAAAAGGGCCTCTAACAGTTTTATTTAAAATTTTCTTAAATGTTTAAGGGTTTGGGGAGAGAAGAAAATGGTAAATAATATATTTTATATTTAGCACCATAAATCAGTAACTTATCAAAGAGGTGCATTCAGTTTTACAGAAATTAAACAAAGGACAAATACATTCAAAACTCTGTAGGCAGTAAACTATTCAGTGCTACAGGTATCCCAGTTAAGCATTTTAAGATTTCTAACCTCATCTCTGGTAGTCAAAAACAAACTACCTCTTCTAGTTTTCAGTCTATGACTTATTTTGTGCTGTATTATCAAACATCATTCAAAAGGGCCGAATGATATAAATATTTTTCTTCTTTTTGAAGGGGACACCATGCTTAGACTCAGAAACTACTGAGCCTATTAGATGGACATTCTTTTTATCTCACTGACAAATATTTCTTTAGTGTCTTTAGTTACTATCTAGATACTGATTTTTAAGTGTCTCATTCACACCCAAAACTTTACATTAAGCCTCTCTTTACAATCACTATCTAATAGCTTACCTTATGATTCTGAAATCACAAGTACATATTCAGTACTATGTAACTGCAATCAAAGCTTCCTTTGTGATCATATTCATGTAATTCTCTGAGAAAACTTAAAATGTGCCTTAAAGGGTAGTGTGAGTACTTACATAAAAATCTGTGCTGACTGAATACCTTCAAAGTTGATGATAGTGTTTCTCAAGTTAAGTAACTGAGGGACATTTTTTTTCTTCCATATCCGGGTTCTTGAGATACCATTACAAATTTCCTAGCCTACATCGTATTAACAATATCACTATTTGCTATTAAAATGCTTGATTTTGGCACTAAACTTTCTAAATATAATGATGGGTTTAATGAATGTTGTGATTAGGAAACAAATCTTTTATTAGTTTCATTTTGAGAAAAGAATATATACTTGTAGTGATGGATATTCATTTTTTAAATTCTAAATAAAAATTTTAATTTTTTTAATTTCTTAAATATACAGGAGGAAACAAATAGTTCTATTTCTAGCAATTAGGATTAGCTAGTGCTCCATTTTCCTCTTCAGTGCATAAATTTAACTCTTCAATTCTGGACCATCTCAAGTCTGAGAGCATCTATAATTGAAGAAGTGTTAGATTTGCAACAGATTGGATCAGTTTGGTAAGAGCAAACTTGTTTAGGCAGTCCTTGAATACATTTCCTTTTGTTTATGTAGTAAACATTAATTAGATCCCAGCAAAACAGAAATTCACTTTAACTGCAGAACCTCCTATAGCAGAACAAAGGATACTAGCCAGAAGCATTTTTATGCTTCTCTTTCACACACACATGCTCTTACCCTGATCCCGTTCCTCCAAATTCAGATGCTCCCTAGCTAAGATCAAGGTCAGAGAAGGTGTAAGTTGTCACAAAAGCCCACCTAGCACCAAGGACTTGAGGGAGAAGGCTAATGAATTGATGGTCAAGGTAGTGCAGGAGGTTTTAAAACATTTAGGAAAAGATAAGGCTTTAACACATACTTGCACAGAGTAACAAGAAGTCAGAAGAAAAATATAGGAGGAAGCAGCATAAGGAATCTGGTAAATGGGACACTGGAGAGGCCACTGATTTAAGCTAATTATCACACTCCAAACATAACGTCAAAGTCTAGAAAAGCCTTGGTAAAGACCACTGTTTCAACACTTGCTCCACATAGTCAGTTTTTCTTCTAACCAGGTCAGAAAGTAGATCAGATACATATGTCTTATAAATCTTCCAGGCAAAGAAGTTTCCAAATTTTCTCAGTTATGTGGTATAACATAGCATGCATGTGCATGTGTTTGAAAATTGTCGAGGTAACTTAATGTAATTAAAAACAAAAATGCATCCCCTCTAAACTTCTGGAAGAAAGCCTGGCATTCTTCCTGACCCTGACAATTTGGGGAGGTGAAGTATAATACTATGAAAGAAAGAAAATTTAAAGGAAGAACTGATAAAAGTAAGAAAATTAGGGAAGTTTAATTTTTAGGGAGGTAAACAGGATTCTGCTGGGGAGGCACTATTTAGAAGCAGCTTCTTAGAGAAGAGAGTTTAGTAAGGAGAAGAAATCAGGAATTTCAGACCAAAGAAAATTGCACATAGCTGACAAGATATCAGTAATAGGGGAAAAATTTAAAATCACTGGTCCTCATTCTACTAAGGCAGCTGGTTGAATAAGAAATCTCAAAAGTGGCAGGCCTTCTGTTTTGGCAAGATGAAACAGAATTTTGAGAGCACAGAACCAACAAAAGCTAGAGAACTAAGAGCATAAAGAACTGAGAAGGCTATTAACTATACCAAAGAAAACAAATTATCATCTGCCCTTGCCCTATTCTTCATTTCTCAAATTCAATTTCTTGTTTGTTCTAGTATTTTCTTGTTCCTTTTAGTACAAAATTATGGTTAATAGCAACTAATCAATTTAAAAGACATACTGTAGTTAAAAAAAGTTTGATTCTAGAAAATAGTTGATTTAAAATGGCAACCTCTTTTGGAGAAAGGGATAAACCATGCCTTAGAATTGGCTCCTAATGAATGGGCTCCATAGGAGCAAGTGAATGAGTATCCATTCCAAAGAACTCACAAATAAAACATTTTAACCAGAAAATGGCTTATTATCAGCAAACCACTTATGCTGCCCTTTGACCTCATATAATCCAAAGCAGAACAGAGAATAAATAGAATAATTTTTCCTATTTTTAGAAAACATTGCATTGATGAAAAAAATCACTTCCTTTCTGTATTGTCATCATTTGATGATATAGAAAACACTTCAATCTTCTAAGCCAGTAAAAGATTTTGAGGTCTGGAGTCTAAGGGGGAATACAATAAAGACAAAGTTGAAGATTCTAAGTCAGAATTCAGCTGCAAAAAAAAATAAAAAAAGTGAAAACGAAACAAAACAAAGTTCAGTTTCTAGGAACCAATAATAGTCTTTTGTACAAAGAGTAGAAGAAAGTATTTCAGCTTTATTATGTTTCCCTTTGGATGGCATCTGTGGAGCAGGAGCTATGTTTCATCTGTTACCTTACCTTTCCACTAATTAATTTTCTAGGATTCACTGCACACAGTTTGCCAGCGTCTAGGAACAGGCCCAAAGCAGCCCCACAAAATATTCCTTACCCACTCTTCTCCATAGATACACACAATCACACCATCAAGAACATAATCTTATTCATTTTACTACCTAGTTGTAAGTAGTAGGGCAGGTTGGTGAAAAGAACCATGGACTGGGAAGTGTGTGTCATTTATCTCTGACTACTTGCACATGTTGCTTCTCTCTGTGAATATATTTAGCTGGTAATGACTAGGTAGGTTCACATTTTGCTTAAAATTTTCCTTTGAAATATCTTCCCTTTTTTAAAAATCCCCCTTTCCCCCACCCACTTATTCTCCACCCTCCCGCACACAGTCTATATATTCACAAGTTAATAGGTTAGTAACAATATTAGTAAGAATATTAAGAGTAACAACAACAACCAACAACATTAATAATATTAATCCCCTATATCTGTATAGCACTTTACGATCTACAAAGCGCTTTCACGTCCATTATATCATCTGTGCCATAATGCATCAGTCATCAGACACATAGGCCTTCAACTGTGCAAGGAAAATAGATCAAATGTTAGGAGTCAAGTGGTGAAATAAAGGGGAAGAAAAAGCTAGTAGTGAGGATGTTGAAGCTGTGAAGTTTTTAAAAAAGAATGGAAGAGTAACTAAAAACTATCAGATAACTTTATATAAAAATTGAGATTTGAATTTGGTGTTTGTCGTCAAATTAGTCATCAGAGATTAAAAATATATGACTTCAATTCTTGTTACCACAAATTGTTCAATTTATTTGATATACATATGTGTATGTAACTGATAAGAACAGGACTGATATGTCTTAAAATTTTGTTCAAATGACATTGGCATTGCAAGATTAAATACTAAAAACACTAAAGTCATGATATGAATGCACTAGACAATACTAGACTAAAACATTTAGGAAACTATTTAAATAAAAGCCATATATGTATTTGATTTATCTTTAGTATTGTTTTTATAACTATTTTATAATTTATCCCAGACTATTATAAAATATAAAACTGAGATATAAAGTATCAGCAATATAAATTTGCCCTTTAAATAATTTTCAGCTACAGATTTCACTTTTAAAAACAAACCTTAAAGCAGCTCTTTTGTTTCCTTTTAAAAGGTACTATATATGCATATACCTGAGTCCCAGATGGACTTAGCTGTTGTGACTTCCAGATTTTTCCAACATTTTAACCATTAAACAATGGAACACATTTTTATTGTGCCTTGTTCATATATCCATACAGAACAATAAAGTTGAAAACTTTAAATAATGTATGTATGTATATATAAATTCATTAATGAGCTTTAAATTGTGGGGTGTATCTGTGAGATGAGGTAAGGAATTTTGGCACATTTCAAACGGTATCCTTTAGTTTTGGTAAAGTGTGTAACACAATCTATTTTCCCACTGTGATCTATCGGTGCTATCCACATAAGTGGGGGTGGTTTTATAGCAAGAATCACTGGAATGTTTCATAGGGACAAGCTCCCCAAATACTCACAACCAAATGTTGATATAGAAGTAAAAATATATATACAATACAGTCACTTTGTTTGTAGTTTGGTAACAATGTTTTCCTTTTCCCCTTGTGGGTAAATAATGTGTAAACTACTTGTGCAGTTGTGTGACTTTTACATAAAATTTTACATAAAATATCAGATCAAAATTTGCCTTGTAAGACTTATTCCCACAATTTAAGTTTTTTAAGCACTTACATTTCAACATACATACCACAAGGCATATTTTAAAATAAATAAAACAAAAACATCAAATGTCTTTCTGGAAAATGTGAGTCGCTTCTTCAAACATAGGTAAAACCCAAAATGTTGTATCTGCTTTTACTAGATTGTAGTCGGAATCCTTGCAGAAAAAATCAAACAATTTATGCCATCTTAGTTATCTTTAGTGTATGTCCCGCAAAGAGATCATACAATTTAAATGTTTTATGTTATACTTGGCACAATATAGTAAGTACATAAAAAAGATACAAATAGCAAGGGGCACTAGAGAGTACTCCTAATTGCTACATGAGATTTTGTTCTCCAAATTATGTTCTTTTAATTTAAGTTATTTTAGCTTTTTTTTATAAAACCATTTATTATGGTTTCATTTTTTCTTAATGTGGAAACTTTCCTTTTCCAAAAGCATTCATGAGCATATTTTAGTCCCATTTCTTAGTAAGTAAAAATGATTGTTGAATAGCAGAAAAAGTGTCCTTGTGAAATACTATCCCTTTCAAGCCACAAAAAATTGTTCCAGTCTTTGAGTGGCTTTAAGGTATAGGGATATTCATGCACTTTTTAAAAAATTTGCAAAAGAAGAGAATGGGAATTTCTTTCATGCAAATTTTTGTTTCTTTCAATAAGGAAAAAATGATTGACTGTAGGCTTAGCAGGTAGTAGGAAAACTAAGGGTGCATCATTTTCTCAGCCATTTGGGTGCCATATTACCTCAGTTTTTCATAAGAAGCTGTCCCAGACTCATCCTTGTGGACCTGTTCACGCTGCATACACTTTCCCTTACTCTTCTCATCTCTCAGGCCTTTGGAGCTGGATTTGTGACGATATAGCTTTTTATGTGTCGGTCCATTACTGCCTAAAGTGCTCAGATTACCATACTTTTTATCAAAGAAGGCAGAGTGAGAGTCCTCATTATATGAAATGCTTGCACGACCAGATTCCCCTCCATTGCTTTTACTCACACCCTTGATAGACCTGTGATTCTTAGTGGCTCCTGGGGACATACTGTTGACTTTTTTTTTAGCCTCCACTGGTGTCCCAGCCAATATTTTGAGAGTTTTTAATTTCAGACTATTAGACTCAGGGGAGTAGAATATGTTAGGGTCTCCAGGGTGTTCTAGGGGTTCCCAAAGGGGCTCTATGGAGGCCATCATTAATCTCTGCACATCTGCCATACCAGAAGCTATGTTGGATATGATATAGGAAGGTTCTTGAAATTCCCGTTGGTCATCATCCATCAAACTGTTAGTGTTAGTACCCAAGCTCATATCACAACAGCCTGGGTTGCTCTCCTTCCCCAAAGCCCAATCTCCAGGAAGTCTTTTCTGAGTTGTCATTTTTGCAGAGGTCACAGGGTTACCATTTTGGGTACATTCAGTTAATGTCTTGCCAATTTGGGTTATATTATTTTGGCCTCCTCCAGGATAATTGCCAACTTGCAGTTTCTCTCCATTGATTGTAGCCATGTATTTTCCTTTCTTTGTTAACTTAGTAGTTTGGTGGGAAGTTTTTCCTGGTGTTTTTTCAATTACTTTGTTATTGGCTTTGGGGGATTTTTTTCTGGTATTTTTCTGAGAAGAACTTTGATTTATAGTCCCATTCTTGCTAGAAGTTTTCTTTCTTGATTTTGACACTTTGCTGTTGGCATTCAATTGACCAGATGGTTCAGTAAATACTGATAAGCAAGGGTTTGGGGGGACCAGACAGACAGAGTCCTCATCATTGAACATATGGAACTGAAATTGATGGTTATTTAAAGTAAATCCATCATCCACTTGAATCTGCTGTGAGGTACCGCTGTCCCACTTGATTTTGTCCACATTGACCAGTGGTTCTGGAATACCTTCTTGCAAAGACTTCAGTGTTCCTAGAGTCTTGATATTCTCACATCTAGCAATTTGAGGGGAAAGGCTGGGGGTGTCAGGTGGGGACACTTCTGAGAGGGAAGAGTGCCGGAATTTGTCAGGAGTGAAGTTGGAGATATCCAGGAGGTCAGTGGATTCTTTTAAAGGTGCTATTTCATCAATGCTCTGCTGGATCACCAGCTTAGGACTGCAGTGGGCCAGGAAGTCATCAGTGATATCATCATCACCATCCTTTTCACATGATTTTAAGTTTAAATGACTATAGTTACTTGAGTTGACTGATAGTGAGGTCATTGAATCAAAGTTAAAGAGCTGGCCATCATCCATATTGACTGGGCCTTGCTGGAAAGGAAAACAACTTTCTCCATTATTAAAGTGGCATAATTGGTAAGATTCGTCAGTTACAAGCTGAGTGTCTTGTACAGAGGCATATAGGACCTTGTTGTCATTACTGTCCACATTGTCGACGCAGACTGGATTGTATGTTGCAGCTGTGACTTTATTTTCCATAGAGACAGCTTGGGAGACTACAAAGTCACTAGATTGGGTTGGTGTTATCTCCCTTGAGATTTCAGTCATGAATTCCTGTGGACCAGGAGTAGGCTTGTTGGGCCACACATTTTCAAAATTGTTTGATTCCATTTTAAAATTATGGGATGACTGCTGCAGTTCTGACTCAGAAAGTGAAGAAAGCATACAGTCCTGTGAAGGTTGGAGAGGGACCAATGATTTTTCTGTTTTAGTAAATCTGTCTTCATTTTGCTCTGGAGAATGTTGCGTGAAGTATGAGATAGCAGTATTATTTGACAAATCAGAAGTATCTAACAATGTCTGAAGATACCCTCCAGGGATAACAGGTATATTGGTGGAAACATTAGCAGATGATGATGATATTTCAGAAGAGCAATTGGTTGGTAGGAAAGTAGAATTCTTTGTGATTTTGACCTCTTGAAATTCAGACGGATAAGAACTACTTGAGATCTTAGGAACAGATTCAGTCTTTAAATTGTCCCCAGAGGATTGGTCTTCTAGAAGAGGGTTAATTTGAACAACTGCCTTGCTTTCTTGCCCAGCTTTGATTTTCTTGGATTTTAACCTAGCTTCACTTCTAAATTTTATTTTATTCAGCACTTTCCTTTCTGGCCCCTTAAATTCCACCTTGATTGGCATTGAGCCAGGGCCAGTGATATTATTTATATGTGATCCATTTGCATGGCTGGAGGAAGCCGGAGATGCTGACTTAATTGTAACTTTCAGGTTTCCATCTTCTTTACAATTACTAGCTTGACTCTGTTCATTATAGAACGAAATATGCTTATTACTTGCTGAAGTTTCCACAGATGGGATTCTTTGAATCCTATGCCTGCTACCAAGTTTAGATTTTCGTTTGCGAGCTGGTGGCAGGAATGACACCTCAAAGTTACCTGGTTCAAAGCTTTGCTTTTGGCACAAGGGTGTCTTATTGGAATCTGTAAAGTTTCTCTGCCTCTTCTTCTTCTGCCAGAAGCATTTTAAGGGGGCAAGCTTGGCATATTTGTTCAGCCGGTTTTCACTTAAATTTACTGTGGTCTCATTGGCATCCACCTTGCTCAACTTTACAAGCATATTCTTTTCACCTTTAAACCTATTGATGATGATATATTTTATAATAACAGGAGGCTCCTTACGGGTTACTTTTCTTCTCTTTTTGGGACACCATTCATCGTCATCTTCATCTTTGGAACCACCAGGTAGCCATTCCTTCCTTTCATTGGCTTTTTCACCTTCTAAGGAGTCAACATCATACAGATAATCTTCACTATACCTGACTTTTCTTTTAGCTCGCAGCCCATAATTCTGCTGGGAGGAAGAACTGCCAGAATTGGTGTCCCGTGCCATATAGCGATTACAGTCCTTGATCTCCCCTGTGGTGTCATAAGATACCTCAGCGAAGGAACTGTCCTCACTGAAATTCCCTGATGCTTCCAAAGAATTGATAGACTGATCTTGTTTTGTATTCTTAAATTTCCCCACTTCAGTCACACTACCTGGATTATTTAAAACAGCTTTTTCTCCATCACTGCTTTCACCATTTTTTCCTACACCTTTGTCTTCTCCTTTTTCTTTTCCTTTTTTCTTATCCATGATTTTATCTTCTTCCCCCCAGATGATGCTCACATCAGGAACCTTGAATTGGGAAAGATCACTGTTATGCTTCAAAGCCCCGCTCTTAGACTCCCTTTTGGGGCAAGTAGTAAAGACATTGGGAAAGAAGTTGAATTGAGCATCTTCCTGCATGAGAAGAGTGGTCTTGTCTCGAACATTGTCCTGGAAGGATTCATATCGAATCTTCAGAGAGCAAACATCACTGCCCAGTGTTGATTCATCGTCATCAAACATGTAGTTGTCCACATCTTCTTCAGAGAATAGGTTGACAGATAACTCATTCTTGGAACACAGATCAAGCAGTTCAATCTTACTTTCACTAATGAAAGTTTCAAAATATCCCCAATCCTGATTAGAATTTGCTAGTAAAGACTCTTCTGTATTGCACTTATCTAACAATAATGCTTCATAGTAACTTTTCTGAGCTGGATCTTCTAAGTCAATATCAGTTTTTTCAGTTTCTCGTCTCTCTGCTACCCTTGATTTATGTAGTGGGAAACCTAAGAGCTGGTCTGAGAGAAGCTGTTCTCCGTATTTCATGTTTTCTCCAGCATTAATACATTGAATTCCTATATCAGAGACTGCACAAGTTTCATAATCTCTATTTAGATCACCAGCTTTCAGACTGATTCCTGCTTCAGGTTCTACAGTATCCTTGGATTCCATGAAGCAGCCCAAGCAAGTCCGGCTTGGCTGCATGAGACAGTCTCCATTCAGACCTGAGATGCCTGCAGGCTCCATTATGGCAAATGGAGCCTTTTCACACTCATTGGGAAGTGACCAAGTGTTCAGGCCTTTTGCAATTCCAGATGTGAGGGAGATAGCATTCACAGAATTACTGTTAGCAATGTGTTCAGGTGCTTCTATCAGGCCTAAAGGTGAAGGAGGGCTATGCATACTGGGCTTCTTTGAAGGCAGAGGTAGGAGACCCCTGGGGTACATTAGGGTCTCTTTTGGTACCACTTGTATAGATTGGATTGGTGCAGCAGTTTCAAGAGCTGCAAATGACTTCATTGCCATATCCTGGTCCTCTGCGTCTAGAAAAAAAAAGGAATACAATGAAAAGAAAAAAAATTATATGTCTTAGATAAAACTTAATATATTGATCAGTTTTTGGTACTTGATCTTATTACATAAGCCAAGACTCATTTCTCTAAATTTATAGCAGGCATAGCAAAGTTAAAGAATAAGTTAAAGAAAAAGTGGTATGATTATTCATGTCAATGAAAAATAATATGAGGAAATACCTGAACTTTTTGATCATTTGGAAAGCCAATGCTTTTATAGTGAGAAAATGCTCATAATTTTGGGTTACAAAACTTGAATGTTCTAGAAGTTTCTATTTAATCTAGACATTCCAAACTTAATCTCATAATATATTTATAATTTAGCTACTACTTATAGATTCTTCTATCTTGATTAAAAATTTAACGGCATAAAGAATAATAGTATTAATATCAATCTCAAAGGTACCCTAGACTTAAACTGTTCTAATTTTGTGTGAATACTGAAAATTCATAGTAAAAACAAAGGACTTTTGGAAAAAATATCTTTAGGAAAGATACTAAAATTAATACATTTCCTTACCATTTTTCTTGACACCATTAACCAGTGGATTTTCTCCATTGACTGAGGCAACAGCAGCCTTATCTTGTTGATTATCCATGAATGTAATCTCTTATTTTTTCATTCCAAGTTCAAATGCTGCCCAACCTACACATTTAAGATACATAATATCAGTCACTAAATTTGTTTTTTTTTCCCATTTTGAGGTGATTTCAGCTAGAGAGATTTTAAAAACAGAATTTTTCATGCAGCAAAGCCCAGTTTGACCCCTGCCACCACATGATCCCCAGAACACATTGATGCAAACAACTTCTAAGCACTGTCATGTGTGGTTCTCCAACCCTGCAAACCAAAAGCCAAAATGCTCTGAAAATTTCCAGTTTCCTTGTTGGTTTTATTACCACAACCTTTTTCATAGTTACATTTTTCACTCAATTTGGAAACTGACATTTCACTTATGTAACCTAGATTCATCCTCTCTTGGTCACTATACTAATCAAAACTGAAATCTGAGAATTGGTTGAACACTTTCTAGATAGTAACCTAGATGTAACCTAATCATGGCTATCCATTTAGGAAGTACATAAAGTGCAGTCCAGTCTAAGCTGAGATAAAGTGTATTTGCATGCAGAAATTGACTTTATGTAAATTTGCTTCATTTCTATATCAGCTGATCAGAACCTTTCCAACGCTAAGCTAATTCATATATAAATACAAATAGACATCACTCAAATTTTCTGTGTGCCTTGAAATTTACTATGATGCATAAAATAGCTATATGATTCCTTCCTTGAGGCCGGAGAGGTGGTGCTAGAGGTAAGGTGTCTGCCTTGCAAGCGCTAGCCAAGGAAGAACCGCAGTTCGATCCCCGGCATCTCATATGGTCCCCCCAAGCCAGGGGCAATTTCTGAGCACTTAGCCAGGAGTAACCCCTGAGCATCAAATGGGTTACCCCCCCCCAAAAAAAAGATTCCTTCCTTGATTTCTTGATTTCAATGAGCTTAACACTAATACAGACAGGTTTTTCTCAAAGCACAATTGTATATGTGACTACAAAGAAAATAGGGTGGTTAGGGTACCATATGGGATTCTGGGTACTTACTGAACCAAAATTAACTGCATGCAAGGCAAAGGCCCTGCCCTTTGTACTATCTCTCTGGCCTCCAGTCCCTAACTGTTAAAACTTTATTTAAACACTATATTTTCCAAAGGTGTTCATAATCCAGTTGTTTTAGCCATTCAATATTCCAATAAATTCCATTCTCAGTGTGACCTCCTTCCATCATTGATCACAGAATCCTACTTATCCTCCAAATCTACTCCCTTAGTAGCAACAAGATAATTAATTTTGTATTATTTATTACAACAAAATGGTTAATATAATTGTTAAAATTTCTTCATTTAAAATTTGTAAAAATTATTTTATCTCAAATGGGGTTATTAAGGTCATTGTCTGAAGGTTTTATAACCTGCTTATTGGTAGTTAAGCCTGTGTTATGATTTTTGCTGAACTTGATTGGTTTCTACATTACTTTCTCACATAATTTTGTGTGCTTCTACTGGACTATCAACATTATGGATTTGGCCACATATGTGTACATATACTCCAGAGACTCTAGGAGTTTTAGAACTGGGACAATGAGTTTCAGTGGCTTAGAGTGCATCTCCTCTGATAATTGTCATAAACCCAGGCTTCTGCTTACATAGAAGCAGCTGTAAAATGTGTGTGTGGCTTCTAGAATTTCTGACAGTATGAGCGGAAGCTGGAGAAGGCATTCTGCCATCATTCTGACAAGACCCTAAAGGTTACTGTCCTCACTGTGAAAAGACCATAAAATTTTCTGCCTGAAAAATTATGTGCCTGGAATTAGTATCTGCAGAGATCAGTCATGAAGTGAAGCTGGGACATTGCATTGTTTACATGACTGTGGGATGTGGTTCTATAAATTGCTATTTATTTATTCTTCCCTTTTGCTGAGCCACATCCTCAAATATTGTATATCTCTATTGAAAAGTGTGACCCACATTGAGTTGAAGGTTGGGAGAAGTAGGAGATACACTGGTGATAGGTAGGTGCTGGAATTATGAACACAAAAAACCATTATGAATCACATGGAAAACCATAGAATCTCATTTTTATTTGTTATTACTATTTTTATCACAGCACCATGACTTACAAAGTTGCTCATTATACAGTTATTTTACACAGTAAATGTTCAAACACCAATCCTACTACCAGTGTGACCATCCCTTCACCAGTATCCCCAGTCACCCACTTATTACCACAGCCTGACTCCATGTAGGCACAATCATTTTGATTGTTACAATACAGAGGGCAACTGGAATTTTCAAATCTAAGATTAATTCAAGTTAAAATGATTATTCTATTTCTTCATTATATAACTAGAGTCTGTCTAAGGATATCCTGGGCTGTGGTTGGTGCTGGTTGAGCATTCTTTGCCACTCGTTAGGCTCACAGAGGTGGGTAGACTCTCCAATCAGATTTCCTGTAATACTACTTGGCTGACACTACAAGGTATTGAGAGCTGCATCCATGTAGTCCAAGATTTATAGATGTGAAATAAATTAGACAGCTTGGAGTTTGATAAAATTAAGTCACAGTGATGAGCCCTTACTGTTGGAGGGTGTCAGAAATGGCATTAGCTGCATTCATACAGAAACAAAACATATGGAATGTTTCACAAATTTGCATGTCATCCTTGTGCAAAGGTCTTGTAGATCTTCTCTGTATAATTCTAATTTTAGTTCATCTGATGCTGAAGTGAGCACAGAATCTGATTACAATTTTAAAACTAAAGGCTACACTGAGAAACGAAAAAGTATGGTCAAACAGCATATGTGCACATACTGCCAAACTAGGCCCATCATTGAGAAAATAAGAAATAACAACCAGAAACAGTCTTACATGATTCAATATATGGTTGCAATTAAAATGCAACATAATGTGTTTTACATAACATTTATATGTTATAATTGTTGAACTTCCTTTTTAAAGTTTTATTTAGGAAGTATGATAGGAGAGAGGGAGAAAGAACTCTATAAAGTAAAAAGAGATTATGCACGCTGAATTCAGATATAAGGATTCCAGAATGGAGAGCTTTTTTGTGATAGTGGTAGTAGGGCATCCCAAGCAGTGATTGCCTGAGAGCTATTTCTTAGTGTTCTCTTTTTTTTCTTAGTATGGTTTTATAATTTTCTATCACCCCTTTTGTTACACTTATTTCGAAGTTCTTGATGTTCTGAGACACAATTAAAATTAATTAAAATTAAATTTTAATTTATCTATTTTCTTTTTT
>PVKC010015349.1:0-21513 GCA_004027635.1 Crocidura indochinensis
ACTTCACAGAATATTGCTAAAGGATTATCTGATTAAAGGATTAATCAGAACAGAGACAGGAGTAACCTATGAACACTGTAGGTGTTGAGGAGAAAGCAAGCACAGAGCACATGTGCTGATCACCACATAGACTCCCTGAAGTAATCCAGATACAAGACCCACAGCTGGAGCACACCAGGGAGATTCAAAGGCTGGGATAATGGCTAGGTTGTAACCAAGTCAACAATCCCTGTGTCTGCCACTTCCCTGCTGAAGTCATCGAATAATTCCAATGGTGCCAGCACCAGCATTTCCAAAAGCTGCATTTTTGCTGCCCCAGATGTGAAAGATGTATTTGTTTCACTC
Organism: Crocidura indochinensis; assembly: GCA_004027635.1. Lineage (NCBI taxonomy): Eukaryota > Metazoa > Chordata > Mammalia > Eulipotyphla > Soricidae > Crocidura > Crocidura indochinensis. The sequence goes on from PVKC010015349.1 coordinate 346, forward strand.
AGGGGTACTACTGTGACCTTGGAGGTGCTCTCAGGCAGGGGTCTATGCTCAAAAAATGCTCCTGGTAGGCTCAGGGGACCATACAGGACACTGGTATTAGAACCCCCAATTTTGGCATGAAAGGCAAGCACCTTACCTCCATGCTATATATCCGGCCCTGAATTAAAGATTTGATTTATATAGAAATTTTATAATAATTTTAAGGATAAAGTAAAGGTCTTTCCTAAAGTATTACGTTTATAATATTTTTTGTAGTTTTTTTGGTCACAACCAGCAGTACTCAGGGGTTACTCCTGGCTCCTTGCTCAGAAATTGCTCCTGGCAGACTCGGGGGATCATATGGGACTCCGGGATTCGAATCGATGACCTTTTGCATGAAAGACAAACACCTGGGGGCCAGGCAGTGGCGCTGGAGGTAAGGTGCCTGTGCTAACCTAGGAAGTCGATCCCCTGGTTCCCCATATGGTTCCCCGTGCTTGCCAGGATCGACTTCTGAGCGAATAGCCAGGAGTAACCCCTGAGTGTCACCGGGTCTGACCGAAAAACAAAAAAAAAAAAAAGAAAAAGACAAACACCTTACCTCCATGCTAACTCTCCAGGCCCACATTTATAATATTTCTTAGTCATGACCTTTCCTTTGTAGAATAAGATATGGAAAGAAAACCTGAAGTCGTTAAAGAAGTCTGTCCAATAAAAAATCTCATAGGAATACATTATGTGTGGGGCCGGGGAAATAGCACAGCAGTAAGGCATTTCCCTTAGACACAGAAGGATGGTGGCTCGAATCCCGGCATCCTATATGGTCCCCCGAGTTTACCTGGAGTGATTTCTGAGCATAGAGTCAGGTGTAACCCCTGAGCACTGCCAAGTATTACCCAAAACACACAAAAAAAATACATTATGTGCTTAGTAAATTTTTTGTCACTTTACTTTTATGTAGCTTTCTCTCAAGTATGCATTTATTTTGCTACTTAGGCTACAAATGATGATGCTCAGGCAACAACCCTGTCTCTGAACTCAGATATTACTCCTGGCAGACGTGGGTGACCATTTGGGATGCGGGGGAATTAGCCCAGGTTCCTTACATAAAAGTCAAATGCCCTAATCACTATAGTATTGCACTGGCTCCAAGTAGGCCTGCTTTTAATGCAGAGGAAATATTTAAAAGTAAACAATGCTTGCCACATTCACCACATATGACAAGAGTACCCTCAAGTTTAAAATCCTTTATTGGCGGGGAGGGGTGGGTACAAAACCTGTTCAGCAAAAGACTACTCTGGCTTTGTACAGAGGAATCCCTCCTGATGAACTTTGGCAATATTATAGGATGCCAGGGCTAAAACTCGCGCAGTGATGTACATGGACACTGCGAACCATGTTGATTGCTCAGACCATCCAGTTTTCATTTTTATATACCTGAAAAGCTTTTAACAGGAATAAAGGCCTATCGACAATTTTATGCACATAATGTGTCTCTCCAGAATGAATTTTCTTACGTTTATGAGCAAAAGTCTTCCCACACTACTGACATCAGTCAGGCTTCTTTCCTGCATGAATTCTCTTATGCCAAGAAAGGGATGAGGATTGTGTGAAGGCGTTCCCAAACTCCTCAAAGGAATAAGTCTTCTCTCCTCTATGAATTCTCTTGTGCTCAGAAAGGGTAGAGGATTGAGTGAAGGCCTTCCCACACTGCTCACAGGAATAAGGCTTCTCTCCTGTATGAATTCTCCTGTGCCCAGAAAGGGCTGAGGATTGAATGAAAGCCTTCCCACATTCCTGACATGAATAAGGTCTCTCTCCTGTATGAATTCTCTTGTGCACAGAAAGGTCTGAGGAAGTAGTGAAGGCCTTCCCACACTCCTGACATGTATACGGTTTCTCTCCTGTATGAATTCTCCAGTGGATTGTAAGACTTGAAGATCGACTGAAGGCTTTCCCACATTCCTTACATATGTAGGGTTTCTCACCAGTATGGAGTTTCAAGTGTCTAGTAAGGTTTCCGGCAAGAGTGAAGGTCTTCCCACACTCCTCACATGCATATGGTTTCTCTCCACTATGACTTTTCCTATGTCTACTAAGGCTTGAGGAGAATTTGAAGGCCTTCCCACAATCATCACATACATGACTTTTTTCTTTAGTATGACTCGTTAAGTGGCCAATAAGGTGTGAATACTGAGAGAAGGCATTCCCACACTGCTTACATATGTAAGGCTTCTCTCCAGTATGAGTATTCATATGCACTCTAATGTCTGAACGGTTTGGAAAGGCCTTCCCACATTCAGGACATATATGACGTTTCTTTCGTTTACTAACTTCCTTAGAGTCACAAGGCTGTGAGAGTTGCCCCAGAGCATGTCCACTTTCCTGACAATTAGAAGGATCTTTTCTCCTGAGGGTTTTCAAAGGCACATCATGGTGCCAAGCACAAGGGAAAGCACCCCCACATTGCTTACACTCAGGTGTGGTCACTACCTGAAAAATCTGATTGTGAGCCTCTGGCTGTGAGGGGCTTGGAGCAAACACTGATGTTCGCTCAGCCCAAAGAGGCCCCACTGTGGGCGTGTCTGTCCAGAGATTGGGTAAAGCAGATTTGAGCGTGCCGTGCCCAGTAGATGGTGGTGTTGCAGCCATGATGCTTTCTTCACTCTGACGTACTCCAGAACAGATGTCCCCAGAATCCTCACTCCCATGGGGATGTGGGCAGGGCGGTTGTCTCCAGACCGTGTTCAATAGCACAGGATCAAAACTGTCCCAGGGGGACTTGCTTCTTCCCTGTGGAATAGCAGAGGGTTAGTCCTATCGCTTCTCTTTCCTCTAACAGTCTCCATGTTCAAATACAGCTCTGCATGGGCATTTCCATTACAGAAACACAATTTTCAACATGTGAATGTCTATGGCCACATGCAGATATGTGCTAAAGAAATGTCCTTAGTTAGGCAACAGTCAGAAAAGAGAGGCAAAAAGGTGACTCTAAGTGAACAATTTCTAGTTCCCCATAGGGAAAATCTTATTGGTGAGTGTTCTGTGTTCACTGGGTTCAATACCTGGCATTCCACATGGACTTCAGATTCTGCCAGTAGTAATCTAAGCAGAGAGACAGGAATAAACCTTGAGAGCCACTAGTTGTGGTCAAAATTTAATAAAACAAAGAAAAAAAAGTATAGGTAGGACCAAGTGCATGAAGAGAAGGAAGGAGCTAGTCTTACACACTGAGAACTGAGCCTCTGTATCCAGAAAAGGTATGGTCCCTGAACCCGCCAAAATATGCATAAGAATACATATTGTTATTGATTGGAACTTGCAAATTTTACCATCTCACTGGTCTTTGGAGATTCCACTCCACAGGCCAATTGCTGAAATGTCACATCCTCAACATGTAGTCTAGACTCTGAAATCAAACCAAACATCCAATGTAAGAATTAGCTAAATGAAGCAAGGCTGAAATGAGGCCACATAGTGGAGTGGGTAGATGTTGTTTTCAGGTACTAAATCAACCTAAAGCAAAGGGAAGATAGATTGGGAGGTTTGTGATGAGAAGCCTGACAAAATCCAAATTAGCTCTGTGATGTGCTCATTCATCAATGTTAAATCATTGAACTGATCGAATTTCTTTCATATTTTGGGGGGCCTCACCCAGCTGTGCTCAAGGGTTACTCCTGGCTATATGCTCAGAAATAGCTCCTGGCAGGGATGGGGGACCATATGGGACACAGGGATTCGAACCAACCACCTTTGGTCCTGGATAGGCTGTTTGCAAGGCAAACACTGCTGTGCTATCTCTTCGGGCCCTCAAATTTATTTTTAAATTAGAAAAATTAAGATAACAAGATAGAATACAGCAAGAGGGTATTTTCCTTGAACGTGACTGACTCAAATTTAATTCCCTGCATCCTTTAAAGTTCCCACTTCCCAAACAATGTAAAAGTAATTCCTGAGTACAGAGCCTTCTGGATGGTCCTAGAAAAAAACAAAAAAATTTTCTAAATATTCTCAAATATTGTCCAGAATCATATTACACTGGCAAGCATCTATTTCTTTGTTTTGTTTTTGGTTCTACATCACATCCTTTCAGCGCTCGGGGGTTACTCCTGGTTCCACGCTCAGAAATCACTCTTGGCAGCCTGGGGGACCACATAGATGCCAGGATTTGAAGCACCATGCTTCTGCATGCAAGGAAAATGCTCTACCTCCATGTTATCTGTCCAGCCCCAAGAGAGCATTTAGTACTAAGTGATGGGCCTTTTAGATTCCCAGAGCTCAACAGGTGTAATTCTTTTATTTTTTAATTTGTTTTTTGGTCACACTCGGCAGTGCTCAGGAGTTACTCTGGCTCCATGCTCAGAAATTGCTCCTGGCAGGCAGGGGGACCATATGGGGCACCGGGATTCGAACCAATGACCTTTTGCATGAAAGGCAAATGCCTTACCTGCATGATATCCCCTGGACCCCAACAGGAGTAATTCTTGAAGTAGAGGTGCAAAAGAAAGTGTTGAGTACCACTCAAATGGGCCTCAAACAAAAATGAATTAAAAGAGAAAAAACTTTTTAAAACTTTTTAAAAGTCTTCTTGAAATGTCAAAAAATCCACTGTTTACGCAAGTGGAGATAGATAAAACAGAGGGGCCATGGGGTTGTGCAGCTAGACTAAGCACAAGAATGGTGAGAGATAAAGGCTCAGAAATCTCAGGCTCTGTTCTGAATGCCCAGACAGAAAACCACAAAGAGCATAGTGGAAACAACAAAGCTCCCAAACATTCTAGGACTCGGCAGCCATGGTAGTGAATGGAATTATGGAGGCAGCCACACTGATTTGGCAAAATGACACCCAATACCCAGCACCTAATTTCACACATGCAACCAGGCTCCACACCCACCTAAATGCAAGAACCAAAGGACTGCAAACACTGCTCCCTGAAGACTCCCAGGACTTACCTTCCAAACAGGAGATCAATGCAGGCTTCACTCCTCGATGACCTGTCCCAGAGAAACAATTCATGGGTTAAAGAGAGGAAAGGGAAAAGTACCCCCGATGTATGACTATGGGTCCCTTGAAAGTGGCAAAATCATGGAAGAGACGAAGAGCAGAATTTCTGCTCTCCATATTCACAGTGTTTATCACATGGGACACCAGATTAATTCATTAATGCGTTCATGGCTCTGCAATGAAAAATACTCCGAAAATATGGGCACCATAGAGGAAACCAGATACTGAACCTGGATTGGGTCATTTGCGAGGAAGACACATGCCCTCACAAGAGCACTATTGCTGTGGTCCAAGGCAAGGTTTAAATGAAAGCAGCCAGATAATACAGTGGAGAAGCAATACCACACAACTGGCCTTACACTAGACGAATGGACATCTGATCTCAACATTCTCTGTAGCTTTCTAAATCCACCATGAGTGCAGAGCCAGGAGTAAATTTGAGCACTGCCAAAGCCCAAGGATATCTAAAAAATTAATACCAATGTGGAGCCCAGAGAGCAAACACACAACACAATCTCTCAGGACTGTAAAATGAACAGAAAATTACAAAAATGGGCTCATCTAAGCAATGAAGTTAGGGACTAGGCAGTTCAAACAACAAAAAAAGCTAGTCCGTGGAGAAGATTCACTCCCAGTTGAACCCAGATCCCTGGTCTATTCCCAGGAAACACCCATAGGTGTGGCCCACACAAGCTCTTAGGAAGCTCTCACCTATGGCCAACAGGTGCTGATAGGTCTCCAGCATCACATCTCTGTAGAGCTTCTTCTGAGAAGCATCCAGGCACGGCCACTCCTCTGAGGTGAAGCTCACAGCCACATCGGGGAAGGTCACCATGTCCTGTACCAGCACAGAGGAGGAGGAAATCAGGGTCCAGCAGCACCCTGGGCCCTAGGGATGAGGACAGGATGAGATCCCGTTTTTCCCAAGAAAAACAAGGCCTCTTCCATGTTCCCAAACAAGGAACCAGCATAGATTTCCCTTGCAGTGGGCATGAGCCCCAGAAATTACTCTAAGAAGCTAGATCGAGGAAATTTCTAGAATTTTCTTGGAGGTGCGCCTTACACACAGACACCTTGGGGCCAGTTTCTGCACCACTCAGTCCACTGAGCATTGTCAGGAGTAAACACATGAGCACAGAGACAGAAGAGCTGAGAAATCAACTCTGGTTTGGCTCACAAGGCTAAGTCCACAAAAGCCCAATCCATGCCTAAAGTCCCTCTCTTTTCTCACTGTAAGGGAATGTAGGAAAACCCAGTGCCTCGTGAGTGACTTAAAGCTCTTTGTCCAAATCAGCACTCCTGATTCACCCCCAAACAAATCCCTCCAAAAGCAGGGAAGTGATAGGATTCCTAACCTCCATGTCTTCTCCAAAGATCCTTTCACTCATTTTTCTTAGAGCAACAAAGCCAGGTGACTGCAGATGAGGAGACTTAGAAAGTGGAACTGGTTTACTGAGAGAATTGTGGCTGCAAGTAGAAGGCAAGATTCTGCAGAATGAAGGATAAAAGAGGTTTTCCTCAGATAAGGCAGGAATGAATCTTCATGGCAAAAATCCTGAGATTATGGGCTCATTTCTCAGCGATACCAGGTCCATCTTATGAGGAGCTCAAGCCTATAACTCAGCATTCCATAGGGTCTGAGACCTTCCAGGGGAATCTCAAGAACACAGCACCACTAGCTAGGGCCTACCAACTAAACACAACAAACATGATCTTAAATACCTGACTCTCTTGTTCCTGCAGGGATCATACCCTCAACTCAGGATTCTTTCCTGAGGTTCCCTTCCATTGGGTCTGCACTCTCCTGTCCACCCACCCTGTCCCTGCCTGAATCCACACTTGCCTACTACATAGGGGCAGGATGTGACATAGTGTGGCCCCATTTTCTTCCTCCTGGATTATCTCTGAAGAATAGCAGCAAGACTCTTTGCAGAAGCCCTAGAGAAATGTCACATCCATGCACTTCAAAGAGCTCCAAAAAACTCCAACGCCCTGCCAAGAGGACACAGTGCTAAATTAGAATGGAAAGGCCCTAATAGGCCATTAGAGCCGCACCACCAGGAACCAGCTGAGGCCCAACGAGGAGACATCGCCAGAAGCTCTTTCCTCTCCTAGAGACATAGAAGCAGTTTTGGATATACACGGAGGAAACTGCAGCCCTGAGTCCTGCATCCTCCCTGATCTCTACACAGCACTGGAAACCCATGACAGGGATCTCAGAAAGGACCCGGCACACCAGCACCTCTTCCAGGCAGGCAGCACCTTCCCAGCACTTATCCCAGAAGTAACAATGCACATGGACTCAGTGTTTAGAAATCCTCTTCTGCCCTCCAGTCTGACAGGTGGGAACATGCCAGGGCTCATCCGTTTCAGGACCAGGGTCACCTCAGGGCCCCGGTGAACATAAAAATTGCCCCAGCTCCTTCCTGCTGGTCTGTGACTCCATAGTTCCTGCTTCATACTAATCCTAATCAGCACACTTGATTCCTCACTGCTCACATCCACCATTCTCAGGAATACATGGTCCAGGTCTAAAGCAATAGTATTCTGGAAGGGCTTTTGCCTTACAAGCAAGCATCTTAGGTCTGACCTTTGTACCCCATAGGGTTCAGCAGAGAGGCAAGTGTTAGCCCTCAGCAAAGATGGGTGAGGTACAAATCAAGCAAAAAAAAAAAAATCAGGGCCGTAGTATAGCATGGAGGAAAGGCGTTTGACTTATATGCAGAAGTCTGCAATTCAAATCCCAGCATACTATATATATATATGGTACCCTAAGACTGCTAGGACTGATTTCTGAGCCTAGAGCCAGGAGGAAACCCTGAGTGCTGCAGGGTGTGACCCAAAAACCAAAAACCAGCAAACAAACAAAAAAGCAACCCCTCCCACCAGGGTGGGGGTAGAGTGCAAGCACAAGGACAGTGCATTTGAATTGAACAGCCCTCAACAAGATGGGTGAGGCACAAAATCAAGCAAACAAAAATAAACCCCCAACCCCGAAGGCTTGAGAGTGAAAGCACAAGGGCAGGGCATTTGAATTGAATAAAGTTCACACTTTTAGGTCATCAACAGCACCCTGTAGGAGGCCAGGAGATATTTCTGAGAGCACAGCCAGGAATGAACTCCTGAGCTCCACATGGGGAATTTTGAGTTAATGGGTCACTCCTGGCAGCATTCAGGGGTTATTCCCGGCTCAGAGCTCAGAAATTGCTCCTGGCAAACTCGGGGGTCTGCATGGGATGACAGGAATTCAGCCACCATCAGTCCTGGGTTGACTGCGTGCAAAGCAAAAGCTCTATCGCTGTGCTATCTCCGAGCCCCCACGCTGGAGGGTGGTGGTGGTTTTTCTGTGTCTTCATGCGTCAACCCATCCAGCTACTCAAATTTCGCCTCTAGATTTGGAATCAAACAGGGAGGACAGGGAACCCTATGACAATGAAATCTTGGGATATACTGAAACCCAGAGATGGGGCTGAAGACTTAAGACCTTTTCCAGAAAAGGCTCGATGGACACAGAGAATCCAGCCTGGAAGAGGACTAGCAAAACCCGACACCTCCCCAACCTGCCCCAGGCAATCACCCCACCAACAGAACTAAGCAAGATGGAAAGCTTCAGGGGTGCAGGTAGGTAAAACCCTAGAAAAGCAAAGTTAGAGCTGAACACTTGCAGCCCAGGGACATCATGGCAGTCTCTCCGTTTGCCCAGAGGGCTCTCAGGTTTCCAACCTTCCTCGATGGAATTAGGGTGAGCCCTGTCATGGGAGAAACCTCAGCTTTCTCTTAGGGAAATGACTCTTACTTCTCTCTTCATTGTTTGAGGACTCAGTCCAGTCTCTGCACTCGGGTCACTCATAGTGGGCCCTGTGGGGTGCCTGCTTTGAATCTCTCCTCCCTCCTCCCTGTCCAGGCCCGACTTTCCCAAAGCCCAAGTCCTGGATCCCCCGGGGAGAGCAAAAGGGGTAGATTTCCTGTTGGGGCTGAGGTCTCATCCCCCCCATTCTGGAGCTCCCAAGCCCCACCGGGACCAGCTCGTTTGGTTCTTTACTGTCATTTCTAGGACTCCTGCGTGAGTTTGTTAGACCCAGGTTCTCCCTCCATCACCCATTCAACTTCGGGGGTTCGGGCACGACCAGCTCCCCCAAGCGCACTCCATGCCCTCGGGTCACCCGTCCTGATCCGCATGTCTTCATCTCTGGCTGCCCCCCCTCCCCCGAAGCTTCCTGGGACCCTGCACTCACCTGGCCGTGACCCTGCGGCTCTAGATGCTCTGAAAGGCAGAAACGTCCCTCCAGACGCCCCCAAGCCCGGGGATCCCCAAACCGGCTCACAAGTCCTCGGCAAAAGCGTCCAGATACCAGTTGCGCGCCAAAAGCGGTGGATTGTGACGTCACACTACTGTACCGCGTCCTAAAGGTCCAGAACGCAGCCAGGCCCAGACACTCTGGCCAGGTGACGTGGATCCCAGAGTCTTGGATCAAGTGATCCAAACCACGGCAGTTCTCCCAGCCCTGGAGGGATGAGAGTGGGTGGTGATCAGATGGCATGAGGTGGACTGATGCAAGTCAGCCCTGGATGGGGCTGGCTGATGGAGGGCTGGAGGATGAGCTCTTTCTCCTCCAGCTTGGATTATGCATCTGCCACCCTATTCAGCTGGCAGTTCTGAGGTGATCGTGGCGGGTAGAAAACTCACAGGCAGTCAGGCTTTAGGAGATCTCAGCTTTATTCAGAGGACAAGGCCGAAGCCAAAAGGCCCAGAATCAGCCCCTAAAAAAGCCCCAGCCTTCCACAGACCCTTGCTTATATACACCAGAATCAGCTCCCTCCTTAGGGTGGGAGCAGAATGCCAGGTCACACCCTAGGGTAGGGCACAATTATTGATTAGGGTAGGATCAGCAACATAATAATCCTATGGAAATGTTTTCATATATAACAGTTGACAGAGTTTTGTTGTTTTCTGTGTGTGTGGTTTTTGGGTCACACCCGGCAGTGCTCAGGGGTTACTCCTGGCTCCACGCTCAGAAATTGTTCCTGGCAGACACGGGGGACCATATGGGGCACCGGGATTCGAACCGATGACCTTTTGCATGAAAGGCAAACGCCTTACCTCCATGCTATCTCCCGGGCCCCAGTTTTGTTGTTTTTTAATTAAAATAGCATTATCAGGGCCGAAGAGGTGGCACAGCAGGAGGCGTTGCCTTCCATTTGTCCTACCCGTGATTTACCATGGTTCAACCCTGGGCATCCCACAAGGTTCCCTGAGTCTCCCAGGAGCGATTTATTTTCTTTCCTTTTTTTAGTTGTGTCACTTTATTAATGTTTCTCAGCTAAAGAAAACTGATTTCAAGCGTCAGAAATAAGGTTCAGACTACTTTGATATATTTTCCATCCTATAATATACCATCTTAGCTCTCTTTAATTGAAATGAATGTTTTTTCTTTCTTCATTAATGTCTTGACTTATACCATTTTATTACAAACTTGATTATAGTTGGGTTTCAGTCATAAAAAGAACAACAGCCTTCACCAATGTGACATTCCCATCACCAATGCCCCAATACTCACACCTCCTCACCCCTCCTCAGCCTGTATTTGAGACAGGCTTTCTACTTTCCTCATTCATTCACATTGTTATGTTAGTTGTCAGTGTACTTATTTCTTTAACTGCACTCAACGCTCTTTGTGGTGAGCTTCATGTCCTGAGCTAGACCTTCCAGCCTTAATATCTATTGTGTCTAAAAATTAGGACAAATATGTCTTCTTTTCTTGTTTTGTTTTGCTTTGTTTTTGCTTTGTTTTATTGTTTTGGGATCACACCAGCAGCACTCAGGGTTACTACTAGCTCTACATTCAGAAATCACACCTGGCAGGCTCAGGAGAACGTATGGGATGCCAGGATTCGAACCACCAACCTTCTGCATGCAAGGAAAATGCCATACCTCCATGCTATCTCTCCAGCCTCTCCAGGAGCGATTTCTTTTTTCTTTTTTCTTTTTTTTTGGTCACACCCGGCAGCGCTCAGGGGTTACTCCTGGCTCCATGCTCAGAAATTACTCCTGGCAGGCACAGGGGACCATATGGGGCCCGGGATTCGAACCGATGACTTTTTGCATTTGTCTTACCTCCATGCTATCTCCCGGGCCACCAGGAGCGATTTCTAAGACTGAGTGCATCAGGGTGTGACACAAAGCCAAAAAATAGCATTCTTCTAGGGGCTTATGCAATAATAGTACGGCTGTAATCCTCACTGATGAGGTCAGATCCCAAGATGTAGAAGTTGTGGATCCCAGCATGTAGAGCTCTCTCACAAAGCAGCCACTAGCCAGTTCTGGAGAATAACACACTTTATTTAAGGGGAAGTAAGATAAGGTGTGAACTGTGTGTCAGGGAATCCTGTAGGTGTGAGGGGGAATTAAAGCATGGTGTGTGCTCTGTGTGATTAGCTACATACAAGAGCATAATAGTATATAAGGGAAGAGGCTAAGAATGGAGTTCACCAATTGGTGGGAAGGTTGGGTCTTCTAAATGATATTTGAGCATGTGTGCTTTGGCTTGACCCCAGAGCTTAAGCAGTATGACAGAAAAGGAACTAAATCTAAGCAGGATAAAAGTTGAAAAGTGGGGCCTGAGAGGTAGCATGCATGAAAAAGGACGGTGGTTCGAATCCTGGAATCCCATATGGTCCCTTGAGCCTGCCAGAAGTGATTTCTAAGTATAGAGCCAGGAGAAACCCCTGAGCGCTGCCGGGTGTGATCCAAAAACCAAAAAAAGAAGTTGAGCAAGAACAGTATGGGAAAGACACCTTACCTCCATGCTATCTCTCTGTCCCCATGAGCTCATATTTTATCAAACCAAAATCATAGTATTTCTTCCCACCATTCCCCACAAAAATTAGTCTTTTCTATTTATTTCTTTAGATGGAAATTATTCATTATTAAAGTTATTGGATTCACTTTAGAAATCAGGGGAAACTAACGGGCAAATTCTCCCCACACTGGGCTCTGGATCCTCCAAGCAGTGCAGAGTCCATAGATGGAGTCCGCATTCTAAAATCAGATCAAATATGTAATGTAAGAATTAAATGACTGATGGGGCTGGAGTGATATCACAGCGAGGAAAGCATTTGCTTTGCATGCAGCCAACCGAGTGTCATTCCTAATCCTATATGGTGACTTGAGCCTGCCAGGAATAATTTCTAAGCAAAGTGTGGGGAGTCATGCCTAAAGACCTCCAGGTGTAGCTCAAACACCAAAGATAAAACAACAAAGATTTAGTTGAATAAAACCTGGTTGAGTCTGCACCATAGGTGCAGTGAAGGCATGTCATTTTCACATACTGAATCTGCTTACAGAAATGGAAGAATAGGTTGGGAGGATTGGCAAAATCCATTTGAACTCTGTGATGCGCTCATTGTCAATCCCTTAAATGTACAGAAAAAATTCTGAACGAGCTAAAGAGTAAGCTCACCAGGGTGGGTGTTTGCCTTGCAAGAAGCAGATCAGAGTTTAATTCCCAGCATCCCCTACATTCCCCAAAGCACCGCCAGGAGTAAATCTTTAACTTTATCTATTGTTTTATTAATTAATTGGGTTTTGAACCACACCTAGTGATGCTCATGGGTTAGTCTTGGCTATGAGCTCTGAAATTGCCCCTAGCAGGCATGGGGACCATATAGGATGCTGGTAATCAAACGAGGTCCTCCTGGGTCAAATGGATGCAAGGCAAATACCCTACTGCTGTGCTATCGCTACAGCTCCCCCAGGAGTAATTTCAAAGTTTACAGCCAGGAGTAACCCCTTGGTACAGCCAAAGGTGTTTCCCCCCCAAAATTTAAACAAATATTTTTAGTATTCTTAAGAATAGGGCTAGAGTCATACCACTGAGGGAGGGCATTTACCTTGCAAGTGGAGAACCAAGGTTTGTCCTCGTCCTACAGTATCACTGACAAACCCACCGGGACTGAATCCTCAGCTGAATTCACTCCTGAGAATTCAGGACTGAATCTTTGAGTATCACTGAGCACCAAAAGTAACAAAAACATGTTTGGGGGGTTTCAAACTCCCATGAATGTTCCAAAGGGAAAGTCAAGCCTAGAGACAGACAAGGCAAAGAGTGTTCAGACATCCCTTAGAAGGGACCCTGAAAATGATGTTGTGCAGCTGGCTCAGAGAACAGATAGAGGAGGATGTAAAGGTTCAGAATCTCAGGCTCAGTTCTAAATACCCACAGACACAGAAACAGAAAGATGAAGGCCAAGACAGCAAAGCTCCAGATCTTCTTGGGACTTACTTCAAGGGCAATGAACAAGAGAAGAGGACTTACATCACCGATCTGGTGTCTGTCACCCCATCTAGCACCAACTTTTCACATGTAGACATGATGCTCCTCATCCTTTCAAGCTCAGAGCTCCTGTGGATTTGTAGGTGGGTGGGTGGGGCTCTTCCCATAGTCACCAAAAACTTGCCTCTATGCAGTCTCCTCAGGGCTCTTCCTTTCCACCATAAAATCATGGCAGGCTTCATTCCCACAATGCCATGCCCCAGAGGGAGTATTGAAGGGTTGGGGACAGGGAAAAGAACTGCACTCACATATGAGTCTAGGCCCCTACTGAAAGTAGTTGAATCACTGAATAGATGAACAGAATCTTCACTTCACACAGATGAAACCAAGTTTAAATAAAAGAGTACAATTGAGGAGCCAGATAATATGGGGGAGGAATACTACAGCTGCTTGGCTTGCACATGGCCAATGTGCATTTGGTCTCCCCACCTTCTGCAACTTCCCGAGTCCCTCTGGAGGAATCAGCACTGAGTGCAGAGCCAGAAGTAAACGCAAGCACCGCCAAGGATGGCAAGGCCCAAGGATGTCTGAAAGAGTTGAGACTGGATGGGCTCAGAGTGAAAGCAGAGTGGATAGGTATTTGCTTTGCAATAAACCAACCTGGGTTCGATCTCAGCATTTCATAAACCTGACAGGACTAATTTCTAAGTTCAGAGATAGGAGAAAACCCTAAGTGCTGCAGTTTGCCCCCAAAACAAAAAAAAGTAGGATTTTGGAGTGATAATACAGTTGGGAGTGCACTTTCATTTCACAAGGGCCACCTGGCATGACTCAAGACCACCAAACCCAGGTAGGGTGACTCTCAGGGCAGAGACAGTAGAACGCCTAGACTTGCTGGGTGTAGCACAGATAAAAAACAAACAGGGACCGAAAAGATAGCATGGAGGTGAGGCATTTGCTTTGCATGCAGAAGGAAGGTGGTTCGAATCCTGGCATCCCATATGGTCCCCTGAGCCTGCCTGGAGTGATTTCTGAGCGAAAAGCAAGGAGTAGCCCCTGAGCCTGCCGTGTGACCCAAACAAACAAACAAACAAAAGTCAAAATGATGTCTAGGAAACAACACAGGAGATTGGGGAACATAGTTTGCATGCAGGCACCTCAGATTTGATCCCCCACTTCCAACACATAATGCTCCAAGATCGGGACAGGTTGATGCTGGGTACTCTTAGAAAATCATAAACAACACTTAATTCACACTAGGTCACATTCAGTTAGACTTAGCAAGTTTGGGACACTTGTACAGAGCAGAGGAAATCACTTGCACAAGGATGACCCAAGCTCAATCACTAGCACCCTCAAGTGACCTCTGAATAAAACATGGAGTGATCCCTGAGGCCAGAGCCTAGAGCAAGCCCTGAGCACACTTAGGAGACGCCAAGAATCCCATGCCAAAATTCACCTACTTGGGACCAGAGCAATAGCACGGGCGATCCACAACAGACCTGGGTTCGATTCCCGGTGTCCCATATGGTACCCCAAGCCAGGAGGGAATTCTGAGCATATAGCCAGGTGTAACCCCTGAGCTTCACTGGCTGTGGCACCAACACCAAAAGTAATTTTCGGCCACACATTACAGTGGTCACATCTGTCTCCTGGCTTTTGCTCAGTGATGACCCCAGGGCAGCTCAGGGATCAAATATATATCTGGGATCAAACGTCTTGCACCAGCTAAGGCAATCACTCAACATAAAGTAGTGGCTTTCAGAATTGTTAAACAACATTTAAACTGTAATAAAGTTGGACTACCCTAATAAAGTCAGAGGCCTGGGAATTAGAGCAATAAGGAGATTTGTCCTAGGAGTTCTTCAGAATCATCTCCCCTGTTGCACTTAGATCCCTGGCCTGATCTGGGTCTTCCCATGGTGTGTCCTGTACAGTGGCCCTTGTGTGGCTCTCACCTAAGCCTGGCAGGTACTGGTAGGTCTCCAGGATCAGGTTTCTGTAGAGCTTCCTCTGAACTCTGAGGAGCACTGAAGAGGTTCAGGGCCACAATAGGGAAGGTCACTGTGTCCTGAGTCAGCACACAGAGGAGGGAGGATCAGGTCACAGCCTAACCGATGGACCCTGTGGTGACCCCAGGCCCTAAAGAGTCTCAGGGCCTCTCCCCTCTGACCTCAGGAGGAACCACCTTCAACCTTTTTTGTTTTTGTTTTTGTTTTTTGTTTTTGGGTCCACCAGGTGGCGCTCAGGAGATACTCCTGGCTTTATTTTGTCTCTGAGAATCATTACACAAATGTTTTTCATTTTTCTCAAAACCCACAAATGAGTGAGAGCATCTCTCTCCCTCTGATTTTTTTCACTCAGCATAGTAGATTCCACATACATCCATGTATAGGAAAATTTCATGACTTCATCTCTTCTGATGGCTATATAATATTCCATTGTACATATGTACCATAGTTTCTTTAGCCATTCATCTATTGAGGGTCATGGAGGCTGTTTCCAGAGTCTGGCTATTGTCAACAGTGAAGATCTTTGAGGCACAAATCAAGTAAATGAGAAAAGCAATTCTCCTCAGGAGGTGAGAGTGATAGATAGTACAGGGGCAGGGCGTTTGAATTGAACAAAGTTGACCTGCTAAGATGCTAGGCCCCCTGTAGGGTCTCCAAAGCAGGCCAGGGGAGATTTCTGGGCACACGGCCAGGAAATAACTCCTGAGTTCGAACTGAGGATTTCAGCTAAAATCTTACTGTGCTGAAGGCCTCGACCAGCTACTAAAATTTCTCCTCTAGGTTTGGAAGTAAACAGGCAGGGAAGGGACCTCATGTCAATGCAATAAGCCCAGAGATGGGATTGAAGGCAAGACAACACCTTTACCTGAGACAGTAGGACCCACCACATCTGAGAGAAAGAGAGAAGGAGAGAGAGAGAAAAGAGAGAGAAGAGAGAGGCGAGAGAGAAGAGAGAGAGGAGAGAGAGAGAAAGAGAGAGAGAGAGAGAGAGAGAGAGAGAGAGAGAGAGAGAGAGAGAGAGAGAGAGAGAGAGAGAGAGAGAGAGAGAGAGAGAGAGAGAGAGAGAGAGAGCTCCAGCAGGAACTAAGCTTGGAAGTGGAAAATCAAATACCATGTACGGGGGCCCGGGAGATAGCATGGAGGTAAGGTGTTTGCCTTTTATGCAAAAGGTCATCGGTTCGAATCCCGGTGCCCCATATGGTCCCCCGTGCCTGCCAGGAGCAATTTTTGAGCACGGAGTCAGGAGTAACCCCTGAGCACTGCTGGGTGTGACCCAAAAACCACACACACAAAAAAAATAACATCAACTACCCGGAACCTTACCACAGACAGTCATCCTATCCTCAGAACTTAAATAGGTTGAAAACCTCAGGGGGAGCAGATAGTAAAACCCCTAGAAAAGCCAAGTTGAAACTGACCACTTGTAGCCTTGGGGACATGGTGGCAGCATCTACCCTTGGACCTGGGAACTTTCAGGTTTTCAAACTCTCTCTCTGGAATTGGGGTGACCTCTGCCTGCGGAGAAGCCTCAGCTCTCTAGCGAACAGAGCTCTTACTTCGTTTTTGAGACACACAGAAAGAAAGTGTTCAGGGCTGACTCCGGGCTTTGCACTCAGGGATCTCTCCTAGAGAACTCAGGGGACGCAGGGACCTTGTGGGGTGCCTGCTTGGACCCTGGCCGCCCGCCCCGCCATTCAGTCCGCCTTTCCTGCAAAGCCCAAGGCCTGGGACTCCGGGGTCTCCCGGAGGGCAGAGCCTGAGAGCACAAAGAACAGAGTCAGCTGGGGGGGGGGGGCGGGGCTGCCGCCTCTTCCCCAAATCACGGGACCCCCGGACCCCAGCGACCCCAGCCAGCTCGGCGGGTCTTTTAGGTCCGTCTGAAACTCCCGCTTGAGTCTTCCAACCCCCGATCTCCCCCCTCCATGATCGACGCGCCCTGCACCATGAGCTGCCCCTGAGCCCGGCCCAACTGTCTGTCTCTGCCGCCGCCCCGAACCTCCCCGGGCGCCCCGCGCTCACCTGGCCGGGACCCTGCGGCTCCGGGCGATCCGAAAGGCGGAAAATGTCCCTCCAGACGACCCCAAGCCAGGGGACCCCAGGCCTGGTTTGCAAGTCCACGGAAAGCAGCCAGCTGCCAGTTGCGCGCCATAAAGCGCCGGACTTGTGACGTCACGGCGACGTGCTACCAGCGTCTTAAAGGGCCAGAACGCAGCTAGGCCCCAGGCACTTTCTGGCAGAAAGGAGAGTTCGCTTTTATTGATTTAATCAGGTGATCCAAACAGGTTCTACAGGCCATAGAGAAACGTAAGGGGGGTGGGGGAGGCTTAGATGATATGAGTTGTATAGATTTTTTTTAAAAAATAAAAATGGCATGCTCCAGGTGGCCCATGCAATAATATAATTGTAATAGTCACTGATAATGTTAGATACTGAGGTGTGGAAGTCCTGGTGAGGTTGGATCCTGGAAAGTGGGGCTGTCACCTAGAAACATCCACGAGGCACTTCTGGAGCATATCTCATTTAATTTTAAAAGGGAGTCGGTTATTTATATTAAGGGAAGATAAGATGGAAACTCTTTTTTGGCCAATCAGGTAGGGTGTGAGAGGGGATTCAAGCAGGGTTGTGCTTCTGTATTTAGTGAAAACAGTGGACAGTGGATTAGGGAAAGCATGGTGTATGCTCCCTGTGTTTAAACAGGACATGTGCTTAAGGTGATCAGCTACATAGAGTGGTGAGTAATATTGCATAAGGGAAGAGACTCAGAATTAGGCTGGGGTCTTCTAAATGATATTTCAGCCTGTGGGTGGGTTGGCATAGCTTACATGCCTAGCTAACCCATGACTATAGAGCATAAGGAATAAGACAGAAAAGGGACAAAAATTTAGGTAGAATATAAGTTGAGCAAGGGGCTGGAGAGGTGGCACACGGGTAAGACATTTGCCTTGCAAGTGGCTGACCTAGGACAGACCACGGTTTGATCCCCCAGCATCCCATATATGCCCCCCCAAGCCAGAGGCTATTTCTGAGAACATAACCAGGAGTAATTCCTGAGCATCAAATGGCTGTGCCCCCACCCAAGAGAAAGAAGTTGAGCAAGGGCTGTAATGGGGAACCTGGGGCAAGGCTTCTGTTATTTTGGTAATGTGGGAGAGGGCACAGCTCTACATTCAAAGCTCAGTCAACCACACTTCACCCACCGAATTGTGCCATGTCCCTCTCAATGTGACAGGTAGCTGAGTGTGACGGGGCATGATGGAGTAACTATGTTGACATAACTGGCATTGTGTCTATCACTCCTCAGAATATTCAAATGAATATTTGCCTCCTTATTTGTGAAGGAAACTTAATCAATCACTATGGGAAGAGAATATGTTTTGATCATTACAGTTGAGTCAGGACCTCCTTCTGGATTCCTCTCTGGTGCATCCGACCCTGCTTCTTCTGAGGACCAGAAGTAGATCAAAGTCAAGACACGCAGGGATGTGATAATGGAAAGAGTCCTCTGCTTGTGGACTCTCATTCTGGGTCATATGAAATATGTTTTGACATACCAACAGATTTGTGATATGACCATTTGAAATATCTCAATAATATTGGAGCCATAAGGCAGTGGAGCAAGCAATTTCATTACAAACAGTTGACCCTGTTTTAATCCCCAGTATCCCATAAGGTCCCCAAAGTTAGCAGGCATGATCACTGAGTTTGCATCCAGGAAGCACCCTTGAACTTAAACATCAGGTATGGCCCCAAACTAACAAAACAAACTCTAAATAAAAATGCTCACTATAAGCATGATCCTCTCAAACATAATGAGTTTTTCTTTTCATTTGTTTCTATATACATTTGAGGATTCCTACCATGAGGTGGTCATGTTAATCATGACTGTGTGCTCTTCTGTGTCACTCTTCATGGAATTCACAAACATATGTATATTTACAAGATGAAACCCAGGTTTCCATCCCCATGCACAGCTAGAGAACTTCCTACTAGAATAAAGATCCATCGAGAAATGTGTCAGCTTGAATAAAACTTGAGCCTCCATGTTACCAAATCCAAATCACAATATTTCTTCCCACCATTCTCTGCACATCTTGAGTCTTTCTTTTATGTGTGTAAAATATTCTGATTTTCTTTACGTTATCAAAGTTGTTGAATTCACTTTAGCACTCAGGTATGACTAAGTAATGGGCACCTTCTCCCCACACGGGGTTCTGGATCCTTCCAGCAGTGCAGAGACCATAGATAGGTCTAAATTCTAAAATCAAATCAAAATGTGTACTGTAAGAATTAAATGAGTGTTGGGGTGGAGTAATAGCACAGCAGGAAGAGTATCTGCCTTATTCACAGCCAAACCATGATTGATATCTAGCATCCCTTCTGCCTCCCCAAGCCTGACAGAAATAATTTCTGAGTGCAGAACTGGGTGTAGGCTTTGAGTATCTCCAGGTGTAGCCCAAACACTGAAGGAAAAATATAGTTGAATGAAAACTGATTGAGGCTGCAGTCCCAAATTAGCTTACAGAAAAGGAAGAATCAGTTGAAAGGATTGGCAAAATCCACCTTAGCTTTGTGATGATTTCTCTTCTTAATGCTTTAAATCAGGGGTCTTCAAACTTTTTGAAGTGGGGGCTGGATTACTGTCCCTTAGAGAGCTAAAGGGCCGGGCTATATGAGCTATTAATTCCTACTCACACTGCAATTATCTTATATAAATAAAATGAAAACCATTTATAAATAAACAGATCACGCACCAGCATTTCTTTTTTTTTTGGAGGGGGGGTCACACCCGGCAGTGCTCAGGGGTTACTCCTGTCTCCATGCTCAGAAATTGAGTAGCTCTGTTACATCTGTCAGAAAGGCAAGTTGCCATTTTCATTCTGCATCATTGAGCTCTGTTACTTCTTGGGGTTTTGAAAGTAGAAAAGCTGTAATCTACGGAAGTCAGTCATAGAAACGTTTCAAAACTCTCCTTCTCCTCAGCCAGCGGACTTCTGTGTGGTACAGAATATCTTCATGGGCAACATTTACCTCAGATAGAAAATCCTGAAATTGTCTGTGGTTTAGTGCATGAGTTCCAATGTAATTAACACAAGATACCACAATTTTCATAACAGAGTCCCACTTCAGTGATTTACAACACAGCGCTTGTTGGTGGATGAGGCAGTGTATGGCAATTGGATGAGGATGGTTATGCTTGTCCATCTCTTGTGTAATGTGAGTGATTACTCCTCTCTTAGACCCCACCATGCTAGGAGCACCATCAGTTGTTACACTGACTAGTTTAACCCAGTCCAGCTCCAAACCCTTCACAGTTTGGCAAACCTTTTCAAATATATCCACTCCTGTGGTTGTACCTTTGATATTTGCAGTGCAGCAAGCTCTTCTGTGACTTCAAAATACTCATTTGTCCCACGCATATAAATGAGAATTTGGGCAGAATCACGAACTGCTTCTGCTTCACAAAAGTATTTTGCTGACTAGTCAGTGTAGTTTCAGTTGTAATATTTTATCTTTTCTCACTTCTCCAACCAATCATATTTATCTTTATGTTGAGTTTGATAGTGGTGTCGCAAGTTGTATTCTTTGAACACAGCAATTATATTCTGGCATATCAGACACACAGCTTTTTTCTTTGTGCCGCATAAAAAAGTAATCATAAGTCCACTGTTCTTTTTTTTTTAATTTTGAGAACAAAGATGCAAAGAAAGAGGACAAGGTAAAGTTACAGTGGAAGGACAATCACCCATAAACAGAATTCACATAAGTCCCCTTGCTGATGTCTTAACATTGAATTTTCAGCTAAAGAATATTAAGAAAAATAAAACAGAACCCATGCATAATTACTTTGTCCCTCAGTCCCCGGATTGTGATACATATTTCCTAGCAGCATATAAAGTGT
>PVKC010015350.1:0-10496 GCA_004027635.1 Crocidura indochinensis
TCTCCATGCTCAGAAATTGCTCCTGGCAGGCACGGGGGACCATATGGGGCACCCGGATTCGAACTGATGACCTTTTGCATGAAAGGCAAACGCCTAACCTGCATGCTATTTCCCGGCCCCACCCCCCAAGAGTGATTTCTGAGCGTAGAGCCAGGAGTAACTCCTGAGCACTGCCGGGTGTGACCCAAAAACAAAAACAAATCATCAAAAACAAACAAAAAATAGTGAAAAAGCAGTTATTTAAGCGTTTGTAAATAAATACCAAAATAAATGGCAATTTCCTTATTGACAGTCATTACCCCAGAGCTTGAGATGACCAATAACCATCAGTGACTTACATAACATTCTGAGAACTCTTGTGCCCACTGTACCACTTGGCTCTCAGCAAGGGGGGCTGGCCTAGGGGTCTGACTGACTCCATGGAGTCAATAGGAAATTGCAGGATGAAGTCCCAGGAAATCCAACTAGTCTTAGAAAGCTGTCCGATCAGGTGATAGTTTCTTTCTCATTCTCTGGACAGAGACTTTACTAAGGACTCCCAGACAGAGGTGGCCAGACACAGAATACCAGGGATATCTGCATGTACCTTCTTTTTGTTTTTAATTTCAATCAGTTCCCGTGGATCTGGTAGGAGGCAGGAAAATCGAAGTGGCTTCTGGATAAACTTTTGGTCAGCTAGGAATGGGAGGAAGAAAGGGAAAAAACTCATAAGACTTCTCTTATCAGGGAGACTTTTGGAAGGCTGCTGACACACAGTATAGTGGAAAAGCAAGAGATTCCACTGTGTGTGGTGTGGTGGTGGTGGTGGTACTGGTGGTGGCGTGTGATGACCGGATACTAATCCTGGCTCTGCACTCAGAAATTACTCTTGGCAGTGCTTGGGGAACCATATGGTATGCTGGGGATAGAACCCAGGTTGCAGCAAGTAAGGCAAGCATCCTATCTACTATACTATCTCTCTGGCCCCTTCTTTAAAGGACCCAATTTGTAGGGATCCAATTATCTTCTTGTCTCCCTGTCAGTTTGAAGGCATTGTAGTTAGTCACTACTATTTCAAGCACAGCCATAGGGATCAATGTTCCTTTTGCCCCAACTATTCACCAAGCCCCGGAGTTGATGGGATTTATGGACAGGAGAACCAAATACCCACCTCCAGAATCACCAGTTTCTTCCAGATTACTGCTTCCTGGTTTCCCATGATCTGCTGGCAGCCACCCACCACCCGACAGATGTTGGCCTGAGGTGTCGGGGGCCATGTTTACAGCTTTCCCATCACTGGCTTTTCTCTCGGCTGGGAAGAGAAAGAAGATGCAGACACATGAAGACGTAAGGAAAGTTAAACAGATTTTAGGAAGTTGAGTAGAGCCATGGGAAAAGTCAATTTGATCCACATGTTTCCACATAGGCTTCCAGCACTGGGCAAATTCAAGGTCCAATGAGTGTTTTTGTCTAAAGTCAGTCAAATTAGAATCTATAATGTAACAAAGGGATCATCCATTTCCCCTAGTCATTTGAAACCTCAATCAAGGGAAGAAAGAGATTAGAGTAGAAGCAGATACTAGGGATGAGAAAAGCAGAGTTTGGACTTTAGAGGAAAAGAAGTCTTACATCCTTCATAATTTTTGTTGTTCTCTTGGATAACATCTAGAAGTGCTGGGGTATCATTCAGTGCTATGAAACAAACCCAGGCTTCTGGATCTGATCAAATATGAAGAAGTTTGCTGAAGCTTCAGCCTTTTAAAATTTCTCTGATCTAATCTCTATTCTCTTTTCTTCCCATAAAATATTTTTCTAGAGAGCTGGAGAGATAGTACAGTGGTTAAGTACAAGTGGTAAGTACACTTTCCTTGCATGTGGCTGACTTGGGTATAATCCCTGTTATCCCTAAGTAATGTCAGAAGTACCACCCTGTTTTTTTTTTTTTTGGGTCACACCCGGCAGTGCTCAGGGGTTATTCCTGGCTCCATGCTCAGAAATTGCTCCTGGCAGGCACGGGGGGCCATATGGGATGCCGGGATTCGAGCCAATGACCTTCTGCATGAAAGGTAAACACCTTACCTCCATGCTATCTCTCCGGCCCCACCCTGTTTTTTTTGAGCGGGGCATTGGCAATGCTTGGGTTACTACTAGCAATGTACTCAGGAATTACTCCTGGAGGTATATGAGGGATCATATGGGATACAGGGATCGAACATAGGTCAGCTATATGCAAGGAAAATACCTACACACAGTACTATCAGTTGAGCCCCCAACAGGAATAATTCCTGTGTACAGAGCTAGGAGTAGCCCTGAATATCATGTGGTGTAGATAAAATCAAAACAAAATTATGGGGGCCAGGCGGTGGCGCTGGAGGTTAGGTGCCTGCCTTGCCTGCGCTTGCCTAGGACGGATCGCAGTTCAATCCCCCGGTTCCCATATGGTCCCCCAAGCCAGGAGCGACTTCTCAGTGCATAGCCAGGAGTAACCCCTGAGTGTCACTGGGTGTGGCCCAAAAATAAAAAAAAAATATATATATATAAAGCTTACATAAAGAAATAAAAAGGGAGTAGTATATGAGTTCTGCTAACCTCCCTGCTTGGCCTGTAAATTAAACTACCATGATTTGGAAACAAGAACTGGGAATGTTTTGGGAAAGAGAAAGGATCAAGTGAGCAGAAAGGATCCTCAAAGAAAGAAATGTCTCTTACAAGCGCTAGCTTCTCGGGAGCCTTCCAGTGTTTCATGGCTGGGTCTGGTTGTCTCTTTCTTCTCCTGCTGGTTAAGGTTACTGAGGACTTTGGCCTGGCAATGGCCTTCAGTACTGTCAATCACTGTCAACAGAGCATCGAGGGATAGTAGATGTGTTGTATAGAGCTGACCAGAAACAGGGAAGGCATTCTGGAAAGTAAATGGATAAAGCAGGCTTAAAGTTGGAATCTTTTATACTTTAAACTTTCTTAGTTTAAATTCTGAAATCTTAACTTTTGCATTGCACTGAGAAAATGTCTTTCTTCTTATTTCCCTCTCTGTGATACAGTATCCTCACTAATCTTAGAGATTTTTCTTTTTTTTTTTTTTGGTTTTTGGTTTTTGGGTCACACCCGGTGACGCTCAGGGGTTACTCCTGGCTATTCGCTCAGAAGTCGCTCCTGGCAGGCACGGGGGATCATATGGGGAACCGGGGGATCGAACCGCGGTCTGTCCTAGGTTAGCGCAGGCAAGGCAGGCACCTTACCTTCAGGGCCACCGCCCGGCCCCAGAGATTTTTCTTAATAAAGATTTTTTTTTTTTACAGGCAGTCAGAGTACTTAGTACCTTGGAGAGTAATTTGGTAAGGTCTTCAAAGAGGTTAGAACAGTAGTAGTCACAATCAAAATTGATGTAAAGCTCAGTGACAAAACTGGGAATATGCCAGAGCTGCACAATGGCCTCCAGCGCCATCTCCTTCATCTCGTAAGGCATCTTGGGGTTTTCCACAGTGATGATCTCCATGAGCTTTTTGATGTACATCTGGCAATAATATAGTGATTGTCATTTGGGTAGAGGAAAAGACACAAGATAACATAGTGTACTCAGGTTTGTACCCTCAGTCAGTCAAGATTAAGAGCAGAGGAAGAGAGACAAGATGGCCAAATGCAGTAGAAACTATTTGAAGAAGAGCAAAAAGAGTTAGGGAAGCTGTAGTATGAGTATTTTCAAGTAGGGTGCCTGGGAAAGATAAAAAAACAAAAAAACAAAAAAACCCTTTTCTTATATATTTTTCTTGTTTTGTTTATGGGGTGGGTGGCATACCTGGCAGTGGTCATGGGTTATTCTTTTTTGTTTTGTTTTGTTTTTGGGTCACACCCGGCAATGCTCAGGGGTTACACCTGGTTCTATGCTCAGAAATTGTTCCCGGCAGGCTCAGGGGACCATACGGGATGCCAGGATTAGAACCACTGTTCTGGGGCCCGGGAGATAGCACGAAGGTAAGGCGTTTGCCTTTCATGCAAAAGGTCATCGGTGCCCCCATATGGTCCCCCGTGCCTGCCAGGAGCAATTTCTGAGCATGGAGAAAGGAGTAACCCCTGAGCACTGCCAGGTGTAAACCAAAAACCAAAAAAAAAAAAAAAAAAAAAGAACCACCGTCCTTCTGCATGCAAGGCAAATGCCATACCTCCATGCTATCTCTCTGACCATGGTTTATTCTTTTTTTTTTGGTTTTTGGGCCACACCCGGTCACGCTCACGGGTTACTCCTGGCTATTTGCTCAGAAGTCGCTCCTGGCCGGCACGGGGGACCATATGGGGCACAGGGATTCGAACCGATGATCTTTTGCATGAAAGGCAAATGCCCCACCTCCATGCTATCTCCCGGGCCCCATGGTTTATTCTTGACCCTGCACTTAGAAATCACTCCTGGAGGGCCCGGAGAGATAGCACAGTGGTGTTTGCCTTGCAAGCAGCTGATCCAGAACCTAAGGTGGTTGGTTTGAATCCCGGTGTCCCATATGGTCCTCCCTGCCTCCCCCCACAAAAAAAAAAAAAAAAAAGAAATCACTCCTGGTGGTACTCAGGGGACCATATGAGATACTATGGTATAATTAATACATATAAATTAATACATAATTAATACATATGAATTAAACCTGGGTCACCGCAGGCAAGGCAAGCACCCTACCCATGGTACTATCTCTTCACCTTTCTTACATTCTTTTAACTAAGAGGATGAGTGAGTACTCTGCACTGAGTTTAAGACATGCAAGATGGTACATGCAAGGGATTGGGAAGAGCAGGAAGTTTGATTGCATGATCTGCATATCCTGGACCCATTTATAGTCTTCTTAATCTCACCCTATCTAGTTTCCTCCTGTCACTATATTTCTTTTTTTTTTGTCACTATATTTCTTTATCAATATTGAATAGTAAAAACATTAAATAGAAGTTCAGACAAGAGTCATGATCAAGAGCCACTAAAGGTATCCCATTCCTTAAATCAACTCTCCTTTGGCCTCCATGTTGGCACATGAAACTTGGTCCCTACCTCGTACTCGATCAAAAGTAGATTGCCTATTTGGGAGGGAGGTCCATAGGTCAACTCCTAGTTGAATTCAGCCAATAAGATTAGATGGTTCAATCAGGGCCTGGTACTGTGGTGATACCTGAAGGTAATGGTGCTGGGGCCCATCAGAGCCACTCTGACAGTGCTCAGAGGTTATTCAGTCCTGGGAATTAAAGTCAGGGCCTTGCATATGCAGGCATTCAACCTCTGAGCTTTCTTCTCAGCCCATTAAATTTTTTTTCTCTATTTAGTGAAGAAGCCAGTTGACTTGCTTACCTAGCTGAGAGGAAATGCTAGACAGAAGACTAGTTCCTAACTCATGGTGAGAGATCAGGTGTCCCTCCTGAAAATTTGTGTTCTTCTTTTTTTTTTTTTTTTTGGTTTTTGGGTCACACCCGGCAGTGCTCAGGGGTTACTCCTGGCTCCATGCTCAGAAATTGCTCCTGGCAGGCACGGGGGACCATATGGGGCACCGGGATTCGAACCGATGACCTTTTGCTTGAAAGGCAAATGTCTTACCTCCATGCTATCTCCCGGGCCCCAAAATTTGTGTTCTTCTATCTTACAAATTGCCTGTTTTTTCTGGTTAACTTTGAATTTTTCTAGTGAAAAGGCCCGTTAATGAATTTAGCCTTGGTGGCTAAAAGTGATCTCCTAAAGAAGCCCCTGCACCCCAACTTGTAGCATAGAAGCTAATCCTGCTAAAGATGCTACACATCTTCCTTATTCCTTCCCACTTCTTCCAATATTAAGAAACTCACCTCCAACTGGAATTTGAGATGTTCCCTCATGCTCTCAAACAGTAGGAAGCACACACGCAGGGAAGCAGCATAAAGGTTCAATCGCTCTACATTGAGAAGCTGGATAACAGAGAGGATAGGCCATTAGTTTTCTGAGTCTGACTCAACCAAGAGAAAAAGCAGAGAGAAAACTGATTGAGGGTTTTGTTCAAGTCCTCTGATCTGAGGGAACTCTTCAGCTAGCCATTCCTGTCCACTCCTGTATTCCCTTTGGTTCTCAAAGTCCTGAGGACTTCTTTTCTTTTTCTCTTTAAAAAAAAAAAAACTTGATCCGGGGCCCGGGAGATAGCATGGAGGTAGGGCATTTGTCTTTCATGCAAAAGGTCATCGGTTCGAATCCCGGTGCCCCATATGGTCCCCCCGTGCCTACCAGGAGCGATTTCTGAGCATGGAGCCAGGAGTAACCCCTGAGCACTGCCGGGTGTGACCCCCCAAAAAAACAAAAAACAAAAACCAAACTTGATCCACTTCTGGCAGTGCTCAGGGAACAAGGCAAGGCAAGCCTGTATCCTTGTACTACCTCACTATCTCCGGGCGAGCTTCCTAACTGTGAATACTGTTTGGGAGAGAGATCCTTTCCTAACTTCTATAATCTTTTTTTTGTTTTGTTTCTGTTTTTGGGTCACATCCAGCAGCGCTCAGGGGTTACTCCTGGCTTTACACTCAGAAATCACCCCTGGCAGGCTCAGGGGACCATATGGGATACTGGTATTTGAACCACCGTCCTTCTGCATGGAAGATAGACACCTTATCCAGGCTATCTCTCTGACCCCTAATTCCTATAATCTTTGCAAGACTCTAATAAGCCTCCCAGTGTCCCCCTCCATACCCCCCCCCCACACACATACTAAAGTCCCTGGAAAATAGCACAAAGCGCTCTGTCTGAGCCTCTCTGACAATCTAGTCTTACCTGGAATAAATGGCGGCACATTTCATCTTTGACAAGGCCCAAGAGGGTTTGGCAATGAGCTATAGGGGCTGATTCAAGAGCCACTGTTAGCAAATGCAATCCCATGTGAATCATAACCTCTGAGTTGTGACGATCATGTGGATTGGTGAGGGAGATGAGGAAGCGGAAGAGCTCTCGAATACAGGGAAGACCATAGGGGACCAAAGATGTACCTGGGGAAGACCAAGAGGGAAGCTGTACAGTTGAGAAACAATTGGCTTGACAGCTTGGACTAGCTAGCCTTACGATTTCAGGTGACACTCCTCAAGAAAAAAACTTATGAATTTTCCTCCCAAGCAACACTCAAGAGGTCCCAGGGCCAGTCCCTGAAACTTGAGCAATCAGACAGATAGTTCAGTGCTAGGGAGAAAGATGTGGTGCTGTTTGGCCCTGCAGTGCTGGGACTACAAGGGTCACCTAAGTAGTGCAATGGGACCAGCCAAGTGGTACCTGGGGATTCTTTTTTTTTTTTTTTTTGGTACCTGGGGGATTCTATATCCAGTGATGTATGTGTGTAGGGTGCAAACAGTGCTTGTACATATAAAGGACAGGATCCTGTACATATAAAATTTGAGCCCTAAAACCTCTGTTTTATCACCCCAGCCTTGTGTTTATTTATTGATTTCTAAAGAAAATTAGTAGGCTGGAGTGATAGCACAGTGGGTTAGGCATTTGCTTTGCATGCAGCCAACCTGGGTTCATTCCCTGGCATCCAATATGGTTCCCTGAGCCTGCCATGAATGATTTTTTTTTTTGTTGTTGTTTTGTTTTTTGGGGTCACACCCAGCAGTGCTCAGGGGTTACTCCTGGCTCTATGCTTAGAAATCGCTCCTGGCAGGCTCGGGACCATATGGGATGCTGGGATTCGAACCACCATTCTTCTGCATGCAAGGCAAACTCCCTACCTCCATGCTATCTCTCCAGCTCCCAGCATGAATGATTTCTCAGTACAGAGCCAGGAGTAACCCCTGAGCGCCGCTGGGTATGGCCCAAAGAGCAAAAATCAAACAAATAAAGAAAATTAGTCTCCTTTACTAGAGGGAATCAGTACTGATCCTACACTTCTACTGTGTATCAAATTCCAACTCTACAAGTTAGGAGAAGCTTCATCCATGCCAACAGTTTTTTTTTTTTCTTTTTTTTGGGGGGGGGGTTTGGGCCACACCCAGTGACGCTCAGGGGTTACTCCTGGCTATGCGCTCAGAAGTCATTCCTGGCTTGGGGGACCATATGGGAGCCGGGGGATCGAACCGCAGTCCGTCTAAGTCTAGCACAGGCAAGGCAGTCACCTTACCTCCAGCGCCACCGCCCGGCCCTGCCAACAGTTTTCTGACTTGAAGACTTGATTATAATTTATGGCTAAAAAGTAACCTCACACTTGGACCTGCAGAAACCTTGGGTCTAGGAGGAAAAGATGAGATGAATGGCCCAAATTTCCAGAAGCACCCACCTTCCTTCTGGGAGGACTGTGTAAAGCGAACTCCTCGGGGATTGATGTAATCCATGTCATGGACAGAGGCAGAGTCCGAGTGGTCTGCTGGGGATGAGCAATCCTCTAACACCTCGGGGATGGATTCCACGGATGCTGACTGGGCTTGTTCCACATGTGTCCTTTCCTGCCATGGCCAATAGCATGGTGATGTAGGAAGAGAGATAATGCACAAAATATTTGAAAATTAGTCTCCATAAACTCTGCCCTCTAGTGTCTCTAATGGTAGACAGGTGCAGACTTAGTTCAGTAGTATATGAGTCAATGTGAGGTGGCTCTGGGGCAGAAATCTGATGAAGGACTTAGAATACTACTTTACACAAAGAAAAAGTTAGCCTTGACCAGCTCCCTCACCTTGGCCAAGTAGTTATTACAAGTATGTATAAATTGATAAATCCCACAAGCTACCTCTTACTGTGAATCATCCTATGGGTTTTCTATATAACAGTTAATTCTAGGAAAAAAAGGAACTAACTCCCTTATCCCAACCTTCATTTTAGCTAAGAAGGCATGAATAAAGGATCAGGTTACCAGTAATTGTCACCGTGGAAGATTCAAGAAAAGCCTTTAGAAATAAAATTCATACTGGGGCCTGAGCAATAGCACAGTGGTACGGCATTTGCCTTGTATGCGGTCGACCTGGGACAGACTCGGCTCGATTCCCAGCATCCATATGGTCCCCCAAGCTTGCCAGTAGTGATTTCTGAGCACAGAGCCAGGAGTAACCCTTAAGTGTTGCCAGGTGTGGCCCCAAAACCGAAAAACCAAAAAAAAAATCAAAGTCATACCCGCAGGTCAGGCTGTTCAGGAGCCCCTAGCTCACTGCTGCAAGGCTCTGCAGCTGAACTGTATCCTGGAGAGCCAGGTTGCTCCAGATCAGTAAGGTCTTCCTTGGAGGTCGTCTGAGAGGAGAACTCTAGACCACTGTCTGTGCAGGGGCTGACCACTGCTGAGGCAGCTTCAGAACTTGCAGAAGAGATAGATGTGGGCACATCAATGAAGGGCATGCTACCTGCCAAGAAAAGTTAGGTTTTTAAAGAGAGATTGTTGGAAATGCTCCCTCCCCCCATTTTATGTATGAAAAGGGTGAGTCTCTCTTTGTTAGACTCGACTATTATCCGCATACACTGGTCTCTAATGTTCTCTCAAGGAGAAAAACTTAAATCGCTACAGAGTTAGTTGCTCAATGGTCCTAGTCAAATCCAAACGGGAATTTTCTTTTTGCTTTCAGCCGGCAAAAGACCAAAGCTCTTCAGTAGGAAGGGTTTCAATGTCAAAATCCCTGAAAGAGGAAGGAAGGGATGGTTCTCTCTCTATTCTCGTTAGACAGAAAGCTGCCCAGGTCACTTACCAGTGGAATTAGAGGATAAGGTGTTTCCATTGGGGGTGAGCTGCTCTGAACCTGGTGTGACTTTGGTTATATGGCGTGGGGGCCGGGGAGATCGCTTCTGTTTCTTCCACTTGGATGAATCACTCATGCCTCCTGCTCTCATTTTCAGCTGAAAATAGCATATGCCATTAGCACTGGCATCCAAACTGAGGCTCTATCCCTAGAAATTTTCCTTCTTTTAGTCCTACCAGTCCCTCAAAAATAGTCTATACCCCCACACCTGTGCCAGAGCAACATCTAGAACATACTTCTACTCCTTTTTATTTATTTATTTTTTGGGTCACACCCAGTGACACTCAGGCTTTACTCCTATGTACTCAGAAATCGCTCCTAGCTTGGGGGACCATATGTGATGTAGGGGATCGAACCCATCTTCGTCCTGGGTCAGCCACGTGCAAGGCAAATGCCCTATTGCTGTGCTATCAGTCGGCTCCATTTTTATTCCTTCTAACCTAACTTCTAGATTTACCACTTTGTACTTTGGCCTGAACATGTCCACAAGAAAGTGACATTCTCCTTTTAGTCCAGGCTAATTCACTGATAGGGTCACCATTATACCTAATTCTGCTTTCCTGAGTCTTGCATTAGTTGGTGCTTCACCCCCTGAGACAAAGGATAAGGACAGAGGTTCATTTTCTGGATAGACTACTACTTCTGCTATGAGAACCTAACCCTTTCCAGAAACGCAAGATCTCCTATTGCCTTGCCTGCGCTAGCCTTGGACAGACCGAGGTTCGATCCCCCGGTGTCCCATATGGTCCCCCAAGTCAGGAATGACTTCTGAGCGCATAGTATAGCCAGGAGTAATCTCTGAGCGTCACTGGGTGTGGCCGAAAGAAAGAAAGAAA
>PVKC010015350.1:10596-21618 GCA_004027635.1 Crocidura indochinensis
GAAAGAAAGAAAGAAAGAAAGAAAGAAAGAAAGAAAGAAAGAAAGAAAGAAAGAAAGAAAGAAAGAAAGATGGGTCAGGGGGCCAGAGAGATAGTTTGCCTTCCATGCAGAAGGACGGTGGTTCAAATCCTATCATCCCATATGGTCCCCCGTGCCTGCCAGGGGCGATTTCTGAGCATAGAGCCAGGAGTAACCCCTGAGCGCTGCCGGGTGTGACCCCCCCAAAAAAATAATTAAAAAAAAAAAAAAGAAAGAAGGGTCAGGGCTGGAGAGATAGCATGGAGGAAAGGCATTTGCCTTTCATGCAGAAGGTCGGCAGTTCGAATCCTGGCATCCCATATGGTCCCCTGAGCCTGCCAAGAGCAATTTCTGAGCATAGAGTGAGGAGTAACCTCTGAGTGCTGCCAGGTGTGACCCCCCGCCCCCCAAAAAAAATAAAATAAAAAGAAGGGTCACATCATGCATGCTGTTCTCAATTTTGGTCTATCAGTAGGCCCTAATGTTCTTCTCATTATTGATCTGAATAGATGTAGTATTTCTATTCCTCTGAGAGCTTTCTTTTTTCTTTTTTTTTTTGGTGGTAGTATGAAGTTTTGGGCCACACATGGCAGCACTGAGGGATTTCTGCTCTGTGCTCAGAAATCGATCCTGGTTGGGGCCAGAGCTATAGCACAGTAGTAAGATGTTTGTCTTGTACACAGCCAACACAGGATGCCGGTTTAAAAATCCCGACATCCCATATGGTCCCCTAGCCTGTCAGGAGTAACTCCTGAGCACCATCAGGTGTGACCCTCCCAAAAAAGAAACCACTTCTGGGGCCCGGGAGATAGCATGGAGGCAAGGCGTTTGTCTTTCATGCAAAAAGGTCATCGGTTCGAATCCCGGTGCCCCATATGGTCCCTAGTGCCTGGCAGGAGCAATTTCTGAGCATGGAGCCAGGAGTAACCCCTGAGCACTGCCGGGTGTGACCCAAAAAACCAAAAAACCAAAAAAAAAAAAAAAAAAAGAAACCACTTCTGGCAGATTCGGGGGACCATATGGGATGCTGAGAAGTGAAACCGGGTCCATCCTGGGACAGCTATATGCAAGGCAAATTGCCCTGCCACTGTGCTATCTCTGGCCTCCTTAAAGCTTCTTTATAATCACACCAGGCATTATTTGTTGACTATTCTAAAATATAAGTTCTTTTTTTTGGTTTTTGGGTCACACCCGGCAGTGCTCAAGGGTTACTCCTGGCTCCATGCTCAGAAATTGCTCCTGGCAGGCACGGGGGACCATATGGGGCACTGGGATTCAAACCGATGACCTTTTGTATAAAAGGCAAACACCTTACCTCCATGCTATCTCCCGGGCCCTTCTAAAATATAAGTTTTATGCATTTTCCTTATGCTAAGTTCACAGCTACTTACTTTATTTAGGCCCATTTTTGTTTTCCTAATTCTGCTGCATTCTTGTTAAGAGTTTGAATCCAGTCTCCCTAGAGTTATACTAAACTTATCCTAGTCTAATGGTTCATTCCTCAATTGAACAATGCCAATTCTCTTCTAGTAACCTTTAACAGAACTCTAAAGAGGGTCAGATTACTACAGCATGTAAGGAAAGAGTAGAAGCACCTTTCCTCCCCGTCTCTTCCTAAAAGCAGAATATACTCAGGTTATCACTGGCCTCAATTCTTTGTGATATTTGGGGGATAAAGTCCCTTTCCTCAAAGTCCCCCAACTCCTCTTGAATTTGGGTAATGCTGATCACTCTACTGAGAAACCATGCAATTCTGCCTTCTCTATCCATAACTCTATTCTGGAGATAGGCCCAAAAAGCTGGTCCTCAGCTTTTAGTAACAGAGCAATAGCCTCTACACAATACTTCCTTCAACTCCAAAATACCTGTAATCAAATACCTAAAAAGGAGCTTAATAGGGTCTTAGTAGTGTGGCTAAGTAGGAACCACTAATGCATGTATGGGTCAAGTTCAAAGTAAAAATAAAAAGTAAGAGTTGGTATAAGAATCAGCCAAAGATGCAGACAGTTAAATTCAAGAGGTCAATAAGGGAAAACAAGAACCTTGTAGCTTTCTCACTGAGCTCCACTAAATACTAACATTTGGATATACTTGTGAGCTATCTCCTCTTTACCTGAAACAGTCTTTCATGTCAAGGAGTAGACTCTGTCTTTCATTTCCTCTCTGTCCTCTATAAAGCTAGCTCCAACCTGGGGGAGGGAGGTGGGGAGCATAAATAGCTGTGTTCCCTGTCCTAAGGTAGAGAGTAAGCAGTTTCATGGAAACCTATACCATGTTTTCCATAAAACTCTACATTAAAAAAATATTAGGACAAGGTAGATCCTAGGTTAAAAACCATACAGGGGCTAGAGCAACAGTACAGTGGGTAGGGCTTTTGATTTGTACATTGCTGGGTTCAATTACCAGCATCCTATATGGTCCCTTGAGCACTACCAGTACTTTTTCCTAATGTAGAGCCAGGAGTAACCCCTGAGCACTGCTGGGTGTGACCCCATAACAGAAGTACACAAACAAAAACCATGACAAAATGCTGAGTAGCCACTAAAGAAAGCTGTAGCTTTGAGACTATGCGTGATGGTATGTGCATTGTAAGTCAGTATTTTGTTTTTCCTTAGTACTGGGGAAGTACGGCAGAAGATCTCTCCAAGAAATAGCTACAACACAATTAACGGGCCCAGACCAGATCTGTGGTCCAGATAAGTACATAACTCAGATAAAGTACTGTAATATTTTTGCCACCCACCAGTTTCTTTATCAGTACTATGTAGCTCATTCACTTCTTCTATAAAAAGAATGCAGCTTATGCCATCTTCTGGTGAGACAAGTTAACAGAGCTGCATGATTTGCTGTGCAGTTGCTGACTAATAAAACTCAATGAAATTTTAAACTTTTTGTAGGGCTCTGTGCAACATCATACCAAGGCAAGCACACAAAATCTGAGACATTACAAGAAGATGGATAGTCTAGCTGGGTATAACACAACACTTTCTTTTTCATCTTTAAGGATCTGGGTGCAACCATACCTCTAGTATGTTTTTTCTTATGATATTCTAGACAGACTATATTTCCCTTCCTTGCTCTTCTTGCTAGGGCAGGATTATGGAACTCTTTAGCTTGGATCCCTCCCTTGTGCCCATGTATAATTTGATGTTTAAAGGACAGAGGGCATCTTATAGATTTCAAAGTTTTCCTAGTATTCTGGACTTTTCTGGAATCTGGCTCCTTTTCATCCATCTGGAGTCCTAAATGCTCATTGGAATGGCCCCTTTAATGGTAATAAAAAAAAATAATAAAAAGACCCTAACTAGAGAGACAAGTTAGCTTGTCCTCTAACTCAGTCTAGTTACTCAGAGTGGAGAACTATGCTTAGAATTCTCTATGCCAGCTCTGACAGAGAGACAATGAAGAGGGAAGGGGACTGCCTGAAAGTTTCTTATGGTTCCCTTGGAAATGGCAGATACTGAATTTTCCCGCAAATTTTCAGCATGACCTAGGTTCTCATTGAGTCTTACAATATGATAATACACCAAGTTTAAGGGCTTCTTTCTGACTCCAAGCATCTGGATGCTGTAGAATTCTCAGCATTGCAAAGCCAATACACATGCAACTTTCCCAAAGCCAAGCTGTGTTACTAGGCAAGGCAAGTCGTGCTCTACACAATGGAAATGGGACCCAGTTGTTACATATATATATATATAAAACACCACAACATTTAAATTAAAGGGGGAAATAAAGAGGGAGAGGGAAAGAGACCTTGAGGTTCTTAAAGAGTAGTACCCTCTCTAACTGGTTCAGGGCTTTGGTCTGCTCCCCACTACTTAGCTCCAGTTTGTTGAGGAGACATGGAGAAATCTGTGAAAGACAGGCAAATGAGTGATTTAAACAGAGTGAAATAAACTCAGACACACGCCAATAGGGCACAGGGCAGGAATGGGGATGAATGGCAGGGGAGAGGGGAAGGCCAGGTGCATATACCAGATAGCCAAGGGTCATCTCCATGGACAGGACCTCTTAGGGCTACAGTAAAATCCTTAGCAGAGGCTTGTGAAGTCCAAGGAATTTGTTCAATATAAGGAGGCCTTTCTTCTGACCACCATTCTTTTAGAAATTTGAAAAATCTTCTGATCTGGAGTCAGGGTTGATTTTGTTGTTTTTGGGTCACACTTAAAGGTGCTTAAAACTTACTCCTTGTTCTGCCCTCAGGAATCACTCCTGGCAGGACTTAGGAGATCATATTCAATGCGAGGGATTAAACCCAGGTTGGCTTCATGCAAGGCAAGTGCCCAACCCTCTGTACTATCTCTCTGGTCCAGTTTGCCTCTTCAGACACTAACCTAAGCATGAACCCAGTTTAAAGCAGCCTTTAGAGTATGATCTATGGCACAGCACAGTCTCTCAGTCTTTAACCTGCAGAGAAGGTGGGGCCCAGAGAGATGGCAGGACTGCTCCTTTATCAACATATAATTTGAGCCCAGCCTAATGGACCTCATTCAGTTTCCATGAAGGATAAGCTTAATTTTATGCAACAGGCCAATAAAGATAGGTCATAAAGTAAAAGATGGGGAAGGAGAGATATCTGGGAAAGAATATGCTTTTCACTAAAGGGCTGCTTAGCTATTTCTAGGTTTTAAGCAGACCTGTCTAGGCAAAAGCATGCTTTTGCTAAGGAAAGGTAGCCAGGAAAATCCACATAATACTAGAGGTGACGGTAAGATTTGGATAAGGGACAACAGGTCATACCTTCTTCATGTTGGTCCCCACATAGTTCTTAGGCTCTTCTTTAAATTGAGGTAACCTATAAAATAAACAGTTTTATGTCACTAGGGATAATAATATTTCCCTTTAAGCCAGCATAGATACTGCCAACCCAAAGGTGATCTGGGGCAGAGGAAGTCCTATCTATTAGAAAAACTAGGAAGAAAAGCTAATTTCATCCTTTTGACAGCTTTATCAAAGAGTAACAAGAACTAGGGGCCAGGGACGTTTTCTGAAAAATTAGGTTGTCACCAGGGCAAGGTGACTTCATGCTCTTTAAGTATGGAAGCTCAAAATACTTTTTTATTTCCCTTTTCAGGGGATCAGATCCAGGACCTCATATATACAAGGCAAATGCTCTACTGTTGAGCTATACTACCCTAACTCTTTTCATCTGAAAACCATCTGCTTCTTGTTTGTATTCTAGCAAGTATTGCTGCAAGCAAGTGACATGAAGAGAACAGTCTATCAAACCTGGGAGACTGGGCATCATGTGAGAAGTCAGAAAAAAATTGAAAACAGTAAATTTGAGCATGAGGCATAAGATTTTGCAGTAGGGTCTGGGGGAATAGCTAGTCCATAGATGATTAGGATTAGTTATAGACCTTTAAAAAGCAGAAAGAAAAATCAGGAGGAAGTTGGGTTGTTTTTGAGCAACTTTTGTTTTCATTGTTTTGAACCATACCAGGCAGTGCTCAGGAGTTACTCCTGGCTCTGCACTCAGAAACTACTCCTGATAGTGCTCAGGGGACCATATGGATGCCAGGGACTGAACCTGGGCTGGATATGTGCAAAGAAAGCTCCTTACCCATCGTAAGCTCTCCTACCTCCCTTTTAGAGCAATTTTAAGTTCATAATAAGTTCACAGAACTGAAGGTTCTATGATTTCCCATAGAACCCATGTCTGCAAAAACATATATACATATCCTCTTCCATCAACCCTAGGGAAGATTTTAGAGACTTAATTTCAGCTTTTTTTCCAAATTAACCCTCTTGAAAGAAAGTGTTTTTTTCTACAAGGAAAAGTACCCCTTCCCCAGGCCCTAAATTAAAGGTCTCTGACAAGCATAAACCATAAAACAGGGGTGAGGGTGTGAGAGTGTGGTTTAATGAAAGTTTTGTTTGCCTGAGGCTGAGGGGTTGGTAGGGACTCCAGACTTTTTTGGGGGTGTGGGATTGGGCCATAAACTAGCAGTGCATAAGTATTACGTCTGGCTCTACCCTCAGAAACTACTCTTGGCAGGCTCTTGGGAACATATGGGTTGCTGGTGATCAAACCCAGATCAGGGGCCAGAGAGATAGCACAGTGGTGGGGCATTTGTCTTGCATGTGGCCAACCCGGGAGGGACCCAGTTTGATTCCTGGCATCCTATATGGTCCCCCAGCCTGCTAGGATCGACTTCTCAGTGCAGAGCCAGGGTAGCTCCTAAGTGCCACTGGGTGTGGCCCAAAAGTCAATCAATCAACCAATAAATAATTAATAAAGTTAAAAAACACTTTAAACCCACAATAGCTGCATGCAAGGCAAATAAATGCCTACCCACTGTGTTATTGCTCTGGCCTCAGGATTCCAGATTCTCAGTGCTAAAATTGGTACAGTCTAGGTAAAACATGACTGTCAGTCATCCTATCCTGGATCTTTCCTCACAGAATCCAGGTTGAGACTTAGGGGCTCAGTAACTTGCTCCAGGCTCCCTAGAGCTTGACTTTCTTTCTGGGTTTCCTTCCCCAGCTGCTACCTGTACAGAAACAGACACAAGTCTGGAAAGCAAAGCAAGTTCTGCCAGCCTATATCAAATAACCCTTTGCCTACCGCCCCCTATCCAGCCCCCAAGGTCAAGCCAGCTGCCTCTTCCTTCTCCCTTGCTTGGATACCCTGGGCCCTGAGAACTACTCTCATCCATAATCCCAGTGGCCTCTGATGTGGCTGTGGGGCTGGCCAGGTCCCTGAAGTGGCTGTGTGGAAGCAGGCAAGCTCAAGAGGCCTGGGCAACAGGGCTGAAGCAAACAGCAGCAGGTTTACCTTGTGAAGAGCAGCTGCACCATGTCTACGAGAGTGTGCTCTGCGGATTTTCTCAATAACTCTGCACAGGCAAAAACAAATAACACAGGTGTCATTACTTGCTGCGCTATTATCAGGAGGCTTCTCAGAGCAGACTCCCCTCCAAACCTTGTTTACCAAGGATTATGCCAAACTTATTAAAACCAGTCCAGCTCAGTCTGGCAGAGATAACTTTACTGGCCCACTAGATGGCACTACTGAGTCAGGAGAAAAGGGGGTGCAATGATGTGCAAACTGGTGTTAATACCAAAAACCCCAAGAGATTTAGTGCCTGGGCTGAGTCAGTCTGAGATTTATCACAACTCCTCCTGCTCTGGCACAACAGGTAAAAGTCTCAATTTTAGTACCACAACAGAGTCAAACACCAAGACCTCTGCACCGCCCCCCCCCCCCCCCCCCCCCCCCCCCCCCCCCCCCCCCCCCCCCCCCGGCTCCACAGAGGTGGTGTGTTGGGGAAGCCCAGAGTTTTCTTTCTCTCCAGGTTAAAAAATAACACCTTGTAATCATACAGTCATAGGCCTTTCAAATGGTGAATGGCCCCAAATTAAACACCTACCACTGAGCCTCATTTCAAAGCAGATCCGAAAGCAAGACTGCATGATTTCACACACGGATTCATTGGTCAGATGAGCACCCACAGGGGTGAGCAACAGAGTCCGGAGCACCTATCAGGGAAAAGATGCTGGGATGAACAAGGCAGGAGTGGAGAAAAGGGGCCACCCTCGGGGTAGGAGAGATAGCATGGAGGTAAGGTGTTTGCCTTGCATACAGAAGGACAGTTGTTCGAATCCCGGCATCCCATATCGTCCCCTGAGCCTGCTAGGAGTAACCCCTGAAAACCGCCAGGTGTGACCCAAAAACCAAAAAAAAAAAAAAAAAAAAAGAAAGAAAAAAAAAGGAGGGGGCCACCCTCGACTCTCTCCAAGCTCCCAGGTTTCTGAATGGGGATACTCAATCTCAGCAAGAATGCCAACCTCTCCAGCTTGGTAGGGGGACTCCCAGTAGCTGGTCTTTGGGTCTGTGTCCTTTACTCTGTACACCGTTTAGAGTTTAAGACTTAGTTCAGTCAGTCTTTGCCCATAAACTCAACAGACAAGACAGACACAGAAAGTCTGCTAGAGAGACACATGTTTTTTTTTGTTTTGTTTTGGTTTTTGGTTTTTGGGCCACACCCGGTGATGCTCAGGGGTTACTCCTGGCTATTCGCTCAGAAGTCGCTCCTGGCAGGCACGGGGGACCATATGGGGAACCGGGGGATTGAACCGCGGTCCGTCCTAGGTTAGCGCAGGCACCTTGCCTCCAGCGCCACCGCCCGGCCCCGAGACACATGTTTTTGATATGATTAAGTTAGAGCTTTTAATTATTTTCCATTTACAATAAAAAACACCACTTTTACTTTGGGTACCTGAGAAGCTTGTTTGGAAACAAAGTAGTTCCCTAAGCCCCAGTCGGAGTCAAAACACAGCTTCTTACTGCCCGAAGACTTGGGTAAGTGGAGCTGGTGGCACCCGCTCTTGGCCATTAGCTTGACTGCTTTTCCCCTCCATTTACCTGAAGTATTTTCATCAGGACAACCTCATCACTGGCAGGATCTGTGCCTACAAAACGGGCATGAGTGACAGCATCTGCCATATTCTCCATTCCCTCTGCTGTGCCTTCATGAGTGGGATCTGCTCCAGCCAAAAAAAAAAAGAAAAGAAAAGAAAGAAAAATGAAACTAAACAATGTGGAAAAGAGAGAAAAGGCAAGACATCTGTCTAAAAATTGCTTTGATAAAACTATATGCTTCTGTTCTCCAATTCTCTAATGTTGACTCCTTGAATTGTCTGATGATTTGTTGTTATTCTTACAACTGGTTTTAACTGGCAAGTGGACAAAAATTTACTTGTTTAAAATAGTGAATCTCAAATTTAAGCAGATATACCAAGTACCTGGGAAGCTTGCTAAAAATACAAATTGCTGTAGCCACTGACACTTATTAGTTGGTTTAGAGTAGGGCATGCAGTTTTCATGGTGGGGG
This sequence comes from Crocidura indochinensis, assembly GCA_004027635.1. NCBI lineage: Eukaryota > Metazoa > Chordata > Mammalia > Eulipotyphla > Soricidae > Crocidura > Crocidura indochinensis. The sequence goes on from PVKC010015350.1 coordinate 19,452, forward strand.
GACATATACCCACTGGGTGCTTACACCTGGCTCTGTACTCAGTAGGGGGAACATACGGGGTGTTGGGGTTTGAACTTGGGCTGGCCATGTGCTTTACTTTACTTGCTGTAACTTTACTTGCTGTAGTAGCTCTGACTGCTGATCACTTGCATTTCTAAAAGTATTCAAGGTAAAGTTAATGGGACTGGTTTGAGAACCACACTTTGGAATCATTGGTGTCAAGCTACTCATTTCACAGTGAAGAAGCGGGAAACTAAGTTTGGGGACAGGGCAGAGAAATAGTAAAGCAGGTAGGGTGCTTGCTGGCTTGGGTTCCATCCCTGGCACCCCATAGGAATCATCTCTGAAAGCAGTCCTAGTACGCCCTGAGCTTCACTGGGTGTGACCAAAAAACAAAAACAACAAAGTTTGAGTCCAGAGTAGCGTCTGGCCTTTTAAATAAGTTCAGAGTTCCAAATGACAACATTACATTCTTTCTCTTTAACACAGCTTCTCTTTCTGGTTGCTTTTGTAGTTTTTATATTCTGGTGCAATTGAAGTAGGGGAATAGGGGGAAGGAACAGACAGGTACTAGCAAATCAGAGAACTCTGCTTCACTTTTATTCTTATTTAAAACTATACAGAACAAAAATCCCTTCAACCAGCTTAACTAAGAGGCAGTAGGAGGAATAGGAGCGACAGCATGCTGGTAGGGCACATGCCTTGACACAGTTGATACATGTTCTATCTTGGCACCATATATGGTACCCCCAAGCCCCACTGAGAGTGAACTCTGAGAACAGAACAGGGAGAAAACCTTGAGCACTATTGGATGTGATTCCCTCCATAAAACAAACACAAACAAAAAGGACATTAGGAGAGAAAGAGAACTAAACAGTGCTGGAAAAAGTCGGATGTTTTGCCCAGGGCTGGACAGTTAAAATCCTTAACTGCATGGTCTCCCAAGCACTACTGAATGTGACCTCAAAACCAAACCAAAATAAGAAGGGTCAAGATAATGATTTAGAATGCTCAGTTCTACTCTTTCTTTCTTTTTTTCTTGGGGGAGGGGGGGTTGAACCACACCCAGCGGTACTCAGGGTTACTCCTGGCTCTGCGCTCAGAAATCACTACTCCTGGTGTAAGGCATTTTCCTTGCATGGAGAAGGATGGTGGTTCAAATCCCGGCATCCTATATGGTCCCCTGAGCCTGTCAAGAGTGATTTCTGAACGTAGAGCCAGGAGTAACCCCTGAGTGATGCTGGGTGTGACCCCCCCACTCCTCAAAAAAAAAAAAATCGCTCCTGGCAGACTCAGGGGATATGTGGGATGCTGGGAATAGAACCTAGGTCCAAATATCCTACCGCTGTGCTATCTATCCAGCCCGCCCTCCCCCCTTTTTTCTCCTCTTTTTCTCTCCTCCTCCTTCTCCCCTCCCCTCTTCTTTTTTTATTTTGCTACACCCAGCTGTGCTCAAGGATCACTCCTAGCAGTATTGGAACCATTGGCAATGCTGGAATGAAACTAGGTTGGCAGTATGCAAAGCTACTGATAATACACTCTGAATGGCAGAGAAAGTGCTCCAGAGACTGCAGTAGAACCTCCTAGTTTTAAGTAGTGAGAATGAGAAGAAAGTAATTTTCCCTTTCCTATTACTTGAATTTAGATTTGCTGGCTCAGGAGATAGCTGAGAAACCAGAACATTTCTCTTTTTTGTAGTGTCGAAGGTGCAAGCTCTACCTCTGAGCTACATATCCCAGCCTGAAAACAAAACTTTTTTTCTTGGGGCCAGAGAGATAACATGGAGGTAAGGGTTTGCCTTGCATGCAGAAGGACGGTTGGAATCCCGGCATCCCATTGGGTCTCCTGAGCCTGCCAGGAGTGATTTCTTTTTTTTTTTTTTTTTGGTTTTTGGGTCACACCCGGCAGTGCTCAGGGGTTACTCCTGGCTCCTGGCAGGCACGGGGGACCATATGGGGCACCGGGATTCGAACCGATGACCTTTTGCATGAAAGGCAAACGCCTTACCTCCATGCTATCTCCCGGGCCCCGATTTCTGAGTGGAGAGACAGGAGTAATCCCTGACTGCTGCCGGGTGTGAACCCCCCCCCCAAATAAAAAAACAATCAAAAAAAACTTTTTCTTTCAACAACGACTTGTTAAGTGGTTTTACTTTTACCTTTTTTGG